>BGNK01000825.1:0-26983 GCA_003297005.1 Symbiodinium sp. clade A Y106 | reverse complement strand
CCTTGGTCCGTGTTCCGGAGCTGCGGCCTTGATGGCAAAAGTGTTTCAAGACGGGACTGACTGGCTTGGGGCTGTCGTATGCAGTTTCGTGAGTTTCGTGTTTGCGTTCAACTGGTATGCATGGAGCTTGTGGTGCATTGTCTTGGGTCATTTTGGACAGCCTGACCAGATGTGCTGACACACTCACCTTGGTCCGTGTTCCGGAGCTGCGGCCTTGATGGCAAAAGTGTTTCAAGACGGGACTGACGGGCTTGGGGCTGTCGTATGCAGTGTAGTGTTTCTGTGCCACTGTTATGCATGGAGCTTGTGGTGCGGGATCTTAGCCGAGTCTGCGCCAACCCCCCTGAGTTAGGAACAGCTGAGTCGGGAATGCAGGAATGCTGAGTCGAAAGCAGCCCAGGGACAGAGTCAAGAACAAGGCACGCCAGGGTCGGGAACAAAAGTCAGCAGCGGGCTCGAACACAACCATAAGGAACAAGCAGCTATGTGCTGCCAGAGATTCAGAGAAGGCTCCAAAACACAAGAGTCTACCCCGATCTTGTTCAACATCTATGTGCTGCGAGAGATTTAGAGAAGGCCCAAAACACAAGCGTATACCCCGATCTTGTTCAACGTCTACGTGCTGCGAGAGATTCAGAGAACGCCCCAAAACACAAGGGTTTACCCCGATCTTGTTCAACATCTATGTGCTGCGAGATTTTTGGAGAAGGCCCCAAAACACAAGCGTATACTCCGATCTTGTTCAAGATCTATGTGCTGCTCGGGATTTAAGGCCTGAAAGCATAAGCGTTTACCCCGATCTTCTTCAATATCTACGTGCTGCGAGAGTTGTAAAGAAGGGCCTCAGACCACAAGCGTTTACCCCTATCTTGTTCAACATCTACGTGCTGCGAGAGATTTGGAGAAGGCCCCACAACACAAGCGTTTACCCCGATCTTGTTCAACATCTATGTACTGCGAGAGAAGGCTCCAAAACACAGGCGTTTACCCCGATCTTGTTCAACATCTATGTGCTGCGAGAGATTCAGAGAAGGCCCCAAAACACAAGCGTCTACCCCGATCTTGTTCAACATCTATGTGCTGCGAGATTTTTGGGAGAGGCCTCAAAGCATAAGCGCTTGCCCTGATCTTGTTCAACATCTATGTGCTGTGGTTTTTTACAGAGGCTTAATAGCACACGCGTTTACCTCGATCTTGTTCAACATTTATGTGCTGCGAGAGGTTTACAGAAGGCCTCAAATCATAAGCGTCTACAGCACCCGAGAAAGACTCAGAGCATGCACATTTACCCCGATCTTGTTCAACATCCATGTGCCTCGAGAGATTCAGAGAAGGCCTCAAAACCAAAAGCGTTTACCCCGATCTTGTTCAACATGTATGTGCAGCGAAAGATGTAGAGAAGGCCTCAAAGCATAAGCGTTTACCCCGATCTTCTTCAACATCTATGTGCTGCGAGAGATTCAGAGAAGGCCCCAAACACAAGCGTTTGCCGCCTTGATTTTGTTTAACACCTATGTGCTGCGAGAGATTTACAGGGCCCCAGAGCATGCGCGTTTGCCCCGATCTTGTTCAACATCTATGTGCTGCAAGAGGTTTGGAGAAGGCCTCAAAGCATAAGCGTTTACCCCGATTTTGTTCAACAACATCTATGTGCTGCGAGAGATTTAGAGAAGGCCTCAGAGCATAAGCGTTTACCCCGATCTAGTTCAACATCTATGTGTCGCGAGGTGTAGAAAAGGCCTCGAAGCAGTAACCTGGTCTGTTCCGCACTCTACCCTTCTCCTCCTGACTCTGCCGCCGTTGTTACCAACTCCGCCTTTCATTCCTGACTCCTGCCGGCTCCTGTTCTTGACTTGCCTCCTGTTCCTTCCCGACTCTTGTGCCTGACTCGCCTCTCATCCGGTTGGGGCGTTGTCTTGGTTCATGTTGGACAGCCTGACCAGATGTGATGACACACTCACCTTGGTCCGTGTTCCGGAGCTGCGGCCTTGATGGCAAAAGTGTTTCAAGACGGGACTGACTGGCTTGGGGCTGTCGTATGCAGTNTGCGTTGTCTTGGTTCATTTTGGACAGCCTGACCAGATGTGATGACACACTCACCTTGGTCCGTGTTCCGGAGCTGCGGCCTTGATGGCAAAAGTGTTTCAAGACGGGACTGACTGGCTAGGGGCTGTCGCATGCAGTTTCGTGAGTTTCGTGTTTGCGTTCAACTGGTATGCATTGAGCTTGTGGTGCATTGTCTTGGGTCATTTTGGACAGCCTGACCAGATGATGACACACTCACCTTGGTCCGTGTTCCGGAGCTGCGGCCTTGATGGCAAAAGTGTGTCAAGACGGGACTGATGGGCTTGGGGCTGACGTATGCAGTTTAGTGTTTTCGTGCAACTGGTATGCATGGAGCTTGTGGTGCGTTGTCTTGGTTCTTTTTGTACAGCCTGACCACATGTGATGACACATTCACCTTGGTCCGTGTTCCGGAGCTGCGGCCTTGATGGCAAAGTGTGTCAAGACGGGACTGGCTGGCTTGGGGCTGTCGTATGCAGTTTAGTGATTGCGTGCAACTGGTATGCATGGAGCTTGTGGTTCGTTGTCTTGCGTCATTTTTGACAGCCTGACCAGATGTGATGACACCCTCACCTTGGTCCGTGTTCCAGAGCGGCGGCCTTGATGGCGAAAGTGTTTCAAGACGGGACTGACTGGCTGGGGGCTATAGTATGCAATTTTGCGTTTGAGCATTGGTTGACCCGGTGCCTTGTCTTGTGTCATCGTGGACAGCTTGAGCCTAAGTGACCATTCATTTACCTTGGTCCGTGTTCCGGAGTCGTGGCTTTGACCACAAAAGTCTGTTATGTTGCACTGTTCCACAAATTTATTTCGCTACTCGAAATGTTTGAAATTCTGTACCCTATTGCTTTCGTGTATTTCCTGTTATCCTGTTCGTTTAATTGGCAGTTGATTGGCCGTTGTCGATGGTGGTTCCACTGAGATGGATGTATAGAGTAGAATCCCCCAGATCACTAGACTATACAACTTTGTACAAACGATTGGTTTGATAGGATCTTGCTAGCAATTCCTGGAGTAGAGGTGTTTGTTTTCATGCCGTGGTGGGGCTCAGCCGTTCTCGATAATGTGTACTCAGTTTTTTCTGTTCCTAAATGGACTCAGAACAGCCCCAGTGTACGTCCAGCAGTCGGATTGACTTCCACGCTTAAGCATGCGCCTCTTCCCTGCCTCAGGAGATCACAGACACAAAGCTGGCGGCAGTCTTTGCGGAGTCTCTATGCCGAACTTGTTTGCGACTTTGACTTGGGCCCCGCCGTTGACAAGTAACAAGCAGAAATCCTAAGAACTGCAACGCTAAACCAGCATGTGAACCTCCAAGTGGGGATTTGCTATTGCCCAGAATCCTAAACCCTAAACCTTAAACCCGTATGTGCCTTGCAGACGCTGACCCAGGGGCAGATGCAAAACGGAGCTCGAAAAAAACCCGAAGCCCTGAACCCTGAAAACCCCTAAGCCCACGTGCCCGNAACCCTAAACCTTAAACCCGTATGTGCCTTGCAGACGCTGACCCAGGGGCAGATGCAAAACGGAGCTCGAAAAAAACCCGAAGCCCTGAACCCTGAAAACCCCTAAGCCCACGTGCCCGGCGAGTCTCCAGCCTTAGCCTTGAACCAGGGTTAGTAAGGTGGGCTATGGGGGATTATAGTAGGGTTTCTAAGGGATACTAAGTAGACTTACTAAGTCAAAAGGCTGAAGCCCCGAGGCAACCCTAAACCCCGAACCTCACATCTGGCCCCCACCTCTGACGTTTTTGAGGTGTATTTTACATAAGGACCTCTNGATACTAAGTAGACTTACTAAGTCAAAAGGCTGAAGCCCCGAGGCAACCCTAAACCCCGAACCTCACATCTGGCCCCCACCTCTGACGTTTTTGAGGTGTATTTTACATAAGGACCTCTCTGAAAAGGCGCCCTAAAGATAAAGAACCCTAAACCTTAAACCCGTATGTGCCTTGCAGACGCTGACCCAGGGGCAGATGCAAAACGGAGCTCGAAAAAAACCCGAAGCCCTGAACCCTGAAAACCCCTAAGCCCACGTGCCCGNGATACTAAGTAGACTTACTAAGTCAAAAGGCTGAAGCCCCGAGGCAACCCTAAACCCCGAACCTCACATCTGGCCCCCACCTCTGACGTTTTTGAGGTGTATTTTACATAAGGACCTCTTTGAAAAGGCGCCCTAAAGATAAAGATGTGCATAGTTTTAGGGGGGCTGCAGCTAAAGCCTAAGCCCCGAAGATTAGGCTTTCGGGATCAGTGTAAAGGATCCCGCGCCTTCAACACCATAACATGCTAAATCCCCCCCCCCACACACACACACCCACCCTAACTAAGCCTCAACCTCATGCCCTGAATCTTTTTGAATTCCTCAGAACCCTTGAATACCATGAACGCCGGAACGATGAGTTGAGCTCATCGTTCGGGTTCCTGTTTCTTACCTTTGGTTAGTAGGGAATGGAGGAATGGGGTACAATTATAACTACTATTACTACCATTCAAGATGTCATCTGCCAAACCTTTTTTGATTCTCAAGGCCCCCCAAAGCATAGAACCCTCAAAGTAATCACTCCTAGAACCTCTTAACCGAACCCCTGAAAGGAAGCGCACTCTTATCTTGAAGGCCCCTCGAGACCCAGAGTAGGCCCTTATTCCCTTTTTTAGGGTTTAGGCTCCCTTATGACCCCTTTAAACCAAAAAGGGCACCCTGTTTATTCCTAGGTTACTCTTAGGTCTAGCCCCTATGTCATCCTGAACCTCTAGTTCCTCTCCTGAGGTTGGATAAGATGGTCGGTTTGGCTTCCGTGAAGCGGGCCATGCGCGAGTTCTACGCCACCGTCGCTGCCCGGCTATGTAACTGAAGAGCTCCTGACAGCAGAGTACGTCACTCAGTCTTCTGGGCTTTGGAGTACCATGCTTTAATACTTTTTTTCTTAAAGGAACCCTTACGAAATAAAAGTTTATGCTTTTTTCTCCCTGGTTACTTAAAACCCCAGTCTTGCGTCTTACCATCTGCAATGCTCTACCTGCTAGCACTTGGCTACAAAATCCGAACGCCCTTCTGAGAGAGATCCGGCTTCTGCCGAGGAGTTTGCCAAAGTCCGTGCCTTGGCAGGAAGCTCTTATTATCGATCTGGGAGTTTCCGAAAATTAGGGGTACCTTATTTTGGGGTCCTTATAATCAGGGTCCTACTATTTAGGGTAGTATTATTAGGGTCCCCTATTTTCGGAAACTCCGAATCTTCAGAACGGCACGAAGAGCCTTCCTTCTCTCAAAACAATTAACCCCTAAATCCATAACTATCCCGGAAGCCCAAAATGCCTGAACTCAAAAGCCCCCTAAGGCAAGCGCGCTGGGCTGAAAGCCTTGAAAAGCCACTTGGCTGTTTTCCGGTTGGACTTTAACCTTTTCGGGCTTTTGGTTTGGTTCAGGGTGTTTGGGCTCAATTACGGAGGCAAAGAGCTTTGCTTGTTTTGCAGGACAACATGTGGAGGCGAAAACCCTGTCGCTTTAAAACCCCGCCCCAAAACCCTGAAACCCTGAAACCCTGAAGCCCTAATCCCACAAACCCTGAAGCCCGAAACCCTCGAACCGCTAAGCCCTGAAGCCCTGAAGCCTTGACGCCTTCAAACTCTAAGCCGTAAAGCCCTCAAGCCCTAAACCTTCAGCAAAGGTCAGAGTTTCCATATGCGTTTCGTGGGGAACCCGGGCACTGGCAAAACCGTTGTGGCCCGCATCGTTGGATCCTCGCAGCATTTTTTCTATTTTGGTGTTTTAGGGTTTCGGGATTTCTTAAAGGTTTCAGAGGGTTTAGCAGTTTGGACAGGGCGGCCGGAAGCTAGCTGTCCAGGGCTTTGAGGGCATGCTTGTAAAGGCTTGGTATGAGATGGTTTATGGAGGGTTTCAATCTTGGTAGCGTGTTGTGGGGCGTGGCTTTCAAGGCTTACGGACCCTAAACCCCTTGAAACCTTAGCCCGAGACTGTCTCGATATCGATGGCTTTGCTCGTTCCAGCTGCTAGGGTTGGGGTTTAGCTTAGCATCGAAGCTTGTATGCTGTCGTTGCTCCCTCTCGGTGTCAGGATGTACCAATCACGGCTACCATGGCTACCTCCCTGGCTTACTTTAGTGATGTTGTCGTGTACAGTTTTAATAACGGTGGTAGTAGCGGTGGTCGCGGCGATAGTGGTGGTGGTGGTGGTGGTGGTCGCGGCGGTAGTGGTGGTGGTGGTGGTGGTGGTGGTGGCGTCGGCGGTGNGTGGTGGTGGCGGTGTAGTGTAGGAAGAGACTGGGGGTCCCAGTGGTCATCGTCGTGTCAGTAGTTGTTGCTTTTGTGATTATTATTGTCGTTGTCATGCCAAAATTATGCTCGGCTACAACTTGGAGCCTGTTCCACGGACGTCCAAGGAAAGCTGCTGATTGCTCTTGGGGCCATCTCGTACCCGGAGCATGTTGAGATTGAGGTTGCCAGTGTCGGGCTTCAGAACAGCGGGAACGTGAATGGAGTTCTGTAAGCACTTTCTGTCGAAGCCCTAAACCCTACACCCCATCGCCTCCAAGAGACCGTCAGGTTGTTCTGCGGCTGTAGGGCCATACAGCTAACAGGTCAGGATGTAGACGCAAGCCCCAACCCCTCAATGTCAGCCCTAAGCCCTAAACCCTAAACCCTAAACCAAGCCGATCTTGGGAGGCAAGCGTGGGGTCTTGCGGGGTGGAGTTGCACCTTCCAACAGCTAAGAGCTGTAAGAGTCTGACCCGGGACCTTCCATCTAGTTCTGAGTTCTCCAGTACCCAGGCTTTGGTTGAGGGTTTAGGGTTGAGGGTTTAGGGTTGAGGGTTTGGGGTTATTTAGGGTTTAGAGGCCTTAATAATTAGAATAGGGTTTTTGGGGCCCATGGTACTATAAGTATAATAAGGAGCCCACAAAATAGTATTGGCAATCAAGTAGGCCCCTATATTAAACGTTTTGGATTCGGAGAACTACAATGGGGAGAGAGTCCCCGCCATCCAGCAGTTTGCATCAGCCGTTTTCAGCCCGCTTGGTTTCACGTCCCAATCCAAATCCCAAACCCCAAAAACAAGCCTCCCCATGCATGCAGGCTTGGGTTGGGAGGCGTATCGGTGGAGAGCCCTTGGGTCGTGTTGGGTGTCGGATGGTGAACTGGGCCGAAAGACCTTACAACACCCGAACCCCGAACCCACACTCGCCTTAGCCTAACTAATTTCAACCCTGAAAATCCTTAGAGCCCTATAAGCCCGGCAAAGCCCGTAAATGATCCCTTACAAGGTACTTGGGACGCTTGGGCGATACCGGATTGGCTCTCAATCGCCAAACCCTGAAACCCCAAAACCCTAAACCCTAAACCCCAAAAGCCCTACCCGCAAAAGACCTATCCCCAAACCCTAGTCATTCAGAGAAATGGGAGTTTCCGAAAATAGGGGACCCTAATATAGTACCCTCAATAGTAGGATCCTTATTATAAGGACCCCCAAATAGGCTACCCTAATTTTCGGAAACTCCCAAATCTACAATCAGATTACAGGAGAAGTAGACAGATGGGCATTACACTTGTGAACCCTAGGCACCCGGACAACCAATTCCCTGCGGAGCCTGCGTTGGGCTCAGCGGCACAGTGTTGAGCGGGATCCCTTAGGATTTGTAAGTGGGGGTTCCTTTACAGGTTCTGTCAAGGCTCCAATATAGAGGCTTTAATAATTACCTATACTATTGTGGGGGTTCCTCATTTTTATAATGGTATAGTAATATATTCCAAAACCCTATTCTAATTATTAGGGCCCCTATATTTTAAAGGGGTTCTTTTGAGTTTTATGGTTGTTGGGCTGTCAGGGCTCTTTCAAAATTCTTTCCGGATCCGGCAATGGTTCTTCTAAGGGTTTTGGCTTTCAGGGTTCAGGCTCCAGGCTTTTAAGGTTTAGTTTAAGGTCTGAGGTTTGCGGATTGTGAGCTTTTGTTTTCGGGCTCCAGGTTTGTGGTGTTGAGGCTTTACATGTGGCTACAATTCTTCGCAATTTCAATACTTGGTTATGCTGTATGACTAAGGGATCAAAACATGTCACAACCTATCATTTTCCAGAGTTTGGGCCAAAACCCCAAACACTTAACTACCAAGCTAAGCTTTTGGGGCAGACATGTTTTGTTGAAGTTCGTCTATACGGCTTTTTTCATTTGGCGTCCGGAGCCCAGGCGCTTCCCCTCTCTGAAACCCATCTTCTACCTCTAAGTAGGGTTTAGGGTTTAGGGTGTTTCAGGAGTCTTGCTTTATCATTTTAGGTTTTGTTTTCATGAGTTCTGCTTAGTCTTTCCGCGGTTCGCCCAGGACTGGTTGTGTGCTTGGATCGGGAAAAAAGCCAACACCCAAAACCCTCCCAGGATCCCCTTAGCTAAGGAATACTCATTTAAAGTTGAAACCGTAAATTCAGGTGCGCGTTAGGATGAAAAAAATGGGCTAGGGCCAGCGTTCCATGCTTGGAAAAGCCACCCTCCCAGTTTTCCATGCTTGGAACAGCAGCCCTCCCGTTTGGGCTGTTCCTGAACTGGGCACTTTGTTTAAGTTCCTGTCAATGCTTGGCACGGAGCATACCGATTTGGCGACTTCGGCCGTTGTGGCCATTCTGGCCCGAAAAGCCTCAAACCCCGCACTCCTCAACTCTTCACCCTAAGCCCTAAAACCCTGAGCTGACGCAACTGCGCAGACTCAGAAGAGGGAGTTAAACAAAAAACAACCCTGAGCCCCAAACCCTCAAACCTTAAACCCTAACCGCAAGCACCTCGGGCTGTAGGTGTTCAACGAAGTCGCCCGGAGCGACCTTGTCGCCCAGTACGTTGGGCAGACGGCTCCAAAGGTTCAGAAGGAGGCCAGCTAGGGGTCGCTGAGGTGGAGGATTTCTGGTTTATGTTTTGGTTCAGGGCTTGTGCTTCTAGGTTCAGAACTTTTACTTTTCAAGGGTCTCCAAAAGGGAGGCTTCAGGGGATTAGGTTTAGATTTTTTCACGTGTCCTCAAAGGGAAGGCTTTGGGGCGTGGGGTTTAGAACTTTGGTTGAGATCTGTAGGACCCTCGAAAGTCTGATCATCTTATCCTGTCTGTATAGAGTCTAAAGCTTCAGCAGGAGCTAGGCTTCAGAGTTTCGGTTTGGAAGTTTGCGGCTTAGGTTTTGGTTTTGGAGCACGGGTCTTGGTCTGGAGTCCCTAAACCCTACCTTTAGTCTCCATTGTAGTTCCTTTTTTTGTTAAACCATTTTTATAGTTAGGATCCTATAAGGTAACCCAAAAAAGGAACTACAATGGAGACTATAGGTAAGCCCTAAACCCTAAACCCTAAACCGGCTTGTGACCTCCCGTGTACCTTATCACCCGGTGCCTTCCGCGGAAGGATCCTCCAGGGCGGATTTTGGAGGTTAAGTCTCTGTATTCTTGAAATTACTACAGGCGCCTACATAATTATGTATACTATTTTGGGGGTTCCTTGTTCTATTTTTGTATAATGGGCCCCAAAACCCTATTCTGATAATTAAGGCCCCTATATTACGGCATGCCTTGGCCTGTACTTGACTGCGAGGTGAAAAAGAGCCTCGGGGGCATTTTCTTCCTGGACGAGGCCTCTGGCAGATCACAGCGGGTTCCCTTTGTTACGAGTTTTGGTAGTTTCGGGTTTAAGGGTCGTCTGCAGGGTCAGGGTTTCTTGGGTGGGCTTAACATTTTTTTTTGTGTTTTGTGGTCTGCAGCCAGTAACTGTAGCGAAACGACATGCGTCGTTTGGTCGAGTCCTGATGCTGCGAGCATACCGGAGACGCATCATGACGAAACGAAGCCCCAAGGCGCACGGATACGCTATGATACGCTAAGACAATAGAGGGGCCTAAATTACTATTTTGGGGGTTCCTTACTACTATAATTATAGTATAATGGGCCCCAAACCCAGACATTCAGTGTTTTCGAAATGCTTTCAGTTGGCACGAGACTTGGGTTCAGCGCTCTACCTTTGGATCCAAACCAACTCTTTACAGGGCTATCCTAGACTCAAGGGATCATCACCTACTGTTCTGTAGGATTTCGGTTTGCAGGCTCTAGCACTTGGTAAACGCAGACTTTAAGGTTTAGGGTTTAGGGCCATGTCCCCTGCCCCGGCTTCCCAAAAGGTGTGACATTTCCCCTAAACCCTAGAAGCCCTAAGCCCTAGACTCCCAAAACCCGAAGCCCTAAGGCCTTTACGCTCAATCCTAAAGGGTCAGGGATGTGTTTCCAGGCCTATTCGCTGGTGAACGGCGAGCGCGACCAGTTTGGCCACGAGGCGGTTGCCACCTGGCGCTGACGAGGTTTAGGACTTAGGTTTAGGGTTTAGGGTTTCCAGGTGCAGGACTCCAACACCAAAGGAAACCGAAACCCTAGTCAACTGCGTATACAGCCCCGCAAAGACACAATGAACTTGTTGCTCGAAAGCGCCAGAGCAGCCTGCTTCAGAACTTCAGAGTTTCTGGTGGCTGGATCGTTTACCTACCCTACCTAAGCCCTGAATAACTTTCCTTTTCAGGGTTCCTTATCATGATTTCCTTATGTAAGTCCTTAAAAAGGTAGGATTTTCCGGGTCAAGGTAAACCCTAAACCCCTAAACTTTCATGGGAGCCCTCCCGGGTCCTAGCTAGCCTAGTGCCCTGTTTATGCCCACGGCCAGGTGGGCTTCGTGGCAAAATTAGGGTTCCTTTTTGGATACCCTAAATGACAGGTGCCGTATTATAATAGGGACCCCAAAACGGACCAAAATTTGGACAACCACCCATGTGGGCTTCGTCGCAATATCAGTCGAGACATCTGTTGAGCCCCATTGAACAATTAAGGTGAGCCGTACATCCTCCCAGACCGAAAGATGCTAACCTGTAGCACAGGAAGAAGAGCTGAACGTTTTAGAACTTCCTTAAGGACACCCTCATCAAGGAGATGGAGGACAAACGCGCAAACTTCGTAGTGGCTCGGCTGCTGTAAGAGCTTGTATAGGTAGAGATAGAAATAGGGCTATATAGGGCTCCTTTTGACAATTGTTGAGCGAATGTTTGGGGCTGATTGTTGGGATACCAGTAAGTAATGAAGACACCCCATGTCGTATGCTCAGGTAGGGCTTGTTTGAGTTCAGGCTTTCGGGTTCAGTGTCGTCAAACAAGGTTTGAGGCGTGAGGGTTTTTGTTTTGGATTTACAGCTTGGATGATCAAAGTTAAAAGCGGAGGTCAGGTCAACATATCGGTAAGGGCATACTAGAGGTTTTCTTTATCATGTTGAAACTAGTAGTAAAAATATCCTGCATCATTGGTCCCATGCAACAGGATACCCAATATAATCGGGACCCTGTTTTGGGGTGAACCCCCATCCGAACTTGCGAACTCAAGACGTTAAATTGCGCAATCGAGTAATTAATCTACTACTTAAGTCTCACATCAACGTTGTATATCTTGAAGAAGGTGCCTTTCGCCTTTCACAAACAGGTTCACGTTTGAAGTACATCATGCGCTGAACCCTGTAAAGACCACACACACAAAACCTTTGGCCTAAACCCTAAACCCTAAACCCTAATCCTAAGCCTTACCGCGATGTTTTCTTCAGAGTTTCAGGTGATCTGTGCCGGATACGAGGATGAGATGGATGCCTTCTTCGAGAGCAATCCTGGGTTCAAGCTCGAAGCTCGGAGCTCTTTCTGCTGGGTTTTGTTGTTCTGTTTGGTGTTTCCGCTAAGGTTTGCTGTGTTGTTTGCTTTGTTTTTTGGTAAGGTGTTTTGTTGTTTTGGTCTCGTGTTTTGGGTATGTGGTGCTGTTAGGGTTGAGGAGTTTGTACATGTGTTGTATCGGCGTTTAAGGTCTTGAGCTTTTTGGGCTATGGTGAAGGGAGTCGCTGCCGTCAGCCTAAGCTACCTTAAAGACAGGTTCCTCAGACCATAGAAGCACGGGGAGTGGTTAGAGGGTCCATGTACCCAAGTAGTACTACCAGACTCAAGTGGCTTGTTGCCATTTGAGTCCTCTTAAAGGTAGACTTTGGTGGCAATAATGCGATACTCAGGATGGCATTTTGATACCTAAATCCCTACTCTTCGGGCACGTGGACCTGTAGGACATGATGCTACAGTATAGGATAATTGTAGCCACAAGGGCCTGTTCAACCAGTTCTTCAAACACCTATAGTACGGCTTAAGATTTTTGAACCTTGTGCTCAGACAACCCAGAGCCCTTCATCATCTGTGGTATCCTACAGTTTTTGCCAAAAAGCGTATTCAGACAGTGGATGCTTCTTTGCGACGGATCATGAACTCCGAAACCCTAAACAGCAGAATCCCACCTTTTGTCCGGCGTATTTGGTGATCCCCTTCAACCCCGTAAACCTTTGTAGACCCCCTGAACCCCCTGAACCGCCAAAAAGCCCTGAACCCCTTAAGCCCCAAAACTCTTAGACCCCTAAACCCTAAACCCTAAGCCCCAAAACTCTAAGACCCAAGACCCTGACCGTGTGAAGGTCCCGGGTGCCTTTCACCTTCTTCTTCGAGGACGCTGCGTACATGTCTTCACCCAAAGAGAAGAGAGCCCAGAGTCTCTAAACCCCTACATACGGAGGATTTAGGGTTTGGGGGACTGCAGCTCAGGATTTATATTTACGAGGTTCCTGTTTAGGGTTTATTTACAGAATGTGACATGCTTGCTGAGGTGTTTTTGCAGCTCTCTAGGTTTCGACCTTCCGGGTTATATCGAGGTTGACAACTAGGGGGGTTTATAGTATGCGCCAATGGAGTTGAGGCCTAAACCCTAAACCCTTACGCCCTAAACCCTAAACCCTTAAGCCCTAAACCCTAAACCCTAAACCCTTAAGCCCTAAACCCTAAACCCTAAACCCTTAAGCCATAAACCCTAAACCCTAAACCCCCAAACCCCTAAGTTGAGGGTGTGGGCGTGTTGAGGGTTTAAGGTTATTGGGAGCTCTGGAGTTGGCGTCTTTAACGCTTCAAGAGCCCTATTATAGGGGCCTTAATACGGTTGATGGACAAAATCCTGCATGACCCATAATAAGGAATATACCATAATTCCCATAGTTTAGGGTCCTTAGGGTCATGCAGGATTTTGTCCATCAGCCGTAGTTATCAAATTGTGGGGTTCCTTATATGATAATTACAGTATAATGGGCCCCCACACCCTGTTCTAATTATTCAGCCCCTATATATTAAAGCCCTACAGCGTTCACCCTTCAACGCCCAAGGACTGGACACTTCAACCCTAAACCCTAACCCTAAGCCCTTACCATTCTGAACGCATCGCGAAGCTCTCAGGGCCAGTGTGTTCTAGCAGTTTCACACATGCCCAAACCCTGCCGGGGATCCCCTAAATCCCAATCCGTACACCCCAAAAACCCTGACTCGCAGACGCGAAACCCGAAGTCAAAATCCTAAAATGGGATTTTCCGAAAATTAGGGGTACCTTATTTTGGGGTCAATATACGATTTAGATTGCTATACTAGGGTCCCCTATTTTCGGAAACTCCCTGAATCCTAAGTACCGAAATCCCAAATTCAAGTACGTCCCCTAAACCCTAAACCCTAAACCTCAAAACCCTATGCTCCTAAATCCCTGTTTCAGGACTACACCTGTCCACAGCTCACGGAGATTGGACTGCTGTCACTCAAGCCCAAGGCCTTTCAATTTTCTGCTCGATTTTTTGGGCTCAGGGTTTAGGGTTTCGGGTTCAGGGTTTAGGCTTTGTGGGTCTAGTGGTTTAGGGGTTTAGGGTTGTAGGGTTTCTGGGATCTTCAGAACTTTCTTAAGCTTGAGTCTAGGGTTACGGTTAATTGTTTAGAGGATTTTGGCGTTTGGGTTTTTTGGGGTTCATGGCCATGTCGCAACAGCGAAGCTCCAAATGCACTCCGGCTGTGGAGATAAGGGAGCCCCAGAAGCCATTCCTGTTTGTGGATTGAGGGTTTAGGGTTTCGGGCCCCCGAGAAGCTTTCAGAGTAAATCCATACCCAGACCCAAATTTAGGGCCCTGTACTACCAAGGGTACTCTATATAGGAACCCCCATTATCAAGGGATCTACTTTTTGGATCCCTTTGGGAGTTTGGGTAATGGTGGCGGCACAAGTGGAGCCTCTGGTCAACATAGCAACCCAAACGGGCCATTAGACATAGGTTCAGACCAAACATGTCGTGGGATCGTGGGAGATTCAGCAGGGTTTAGCATCCCTAGGCTTCAGATGGAAAGTCAGATTCTTTGGATAATGGCTGCCGCGTGGGAATTAACATAGGCTGCATCGGGAAGATGTTCGCATCGGACACGGCTGAACCAAGACATGCCCTTGCAGAGAGATGCTGGTCGAAGCAGCGCATAACATGTCGAAGGTGCTGCTGGTCCTTGCAACAGGCGTGCCAGGGAAGCGAAACCAGCATGAAGCGAAGTGCAGCAACTCAGAGATTTGGTGGGCTGTTGCTGCCATGTCCTTCCGCGGCTCAGCTGGCTCAGCTCTGCACGATTTCAGTGACAACCGAACAAAGGAGGCGGCTCCTAGCATGTCACTTGCCAGTTCCGGCCTGCAGAAAGCGTTCAGACTCACGTTTGGGGTTTAGAGAATTTAGAGTTCAGGATCACTGGCGAACCTAGCCTCAGAGGAGACTCCGCCAAAATGTTAATTAGTCCTCTTCTTTTTTGGAGGTTTGATAAGAGACATATAAGGCTAGCCACAAGACGAGGGTGTTCGTTAAAAACAAAGCCATCCAGAAAACGCCTCAAACTCCTCTACACCATGAATCCCTAAATCGGGTTAGGGCGACTGCTTGGCACAAGAAGAGAGGATCACTGCACTTTAAAAAGCCTAAACCCCTAACCCTTAATTCCCGAACCCTGAACCCCAAGCCCAAAGCCCGGAACCCTAAACCCCGAACCCTAAACTCTGAATCCCCAGGCCTAAACCGCGCTAAACCCTTAGGCTTAGACCTTGAACCTTACCTAGAGGTAGTTCCTTTTTTGGTTAACCAGCTTTATGATTAGGATCCTATAATAGAGATTTTGGTTAATCAAAAAAGGAACTACAATGGAGACTATATAGGTAAGCCCTAAGCACTAAGCGCTAAACTCTAAACTTACCTTTGGTTAGTAGGGAATGGAGGAATGGGGTACAATATAGAACTACTATTACTACCATTCTTCCATTCCCTACTAACCAAAGGTAGGTAAACCCTAACCCTAAACCCTAAACCCTAAACCCTATACTAACCAAAGGTAGGTAAACCCTAACCCCTGACCGGGGAGGCTCTGACACCCCCGGCAGACATGGGCACCTACAACGATGCCATCACCTTCTCCACGGGATGTGCGCCGGCGGCGCAAAAGGGTGCATATGGGAGTTTCCGAAAATTAGGGGTACCTTATTTTGGGGTCCTTATAATAAGGATCCTATAGGGTACTATATCAGGGTCCCCTATTTCCGGAAACTCCCATATAGAGGTTAAGATAGCTGATAGACAACACATGCGATACCGAGAGCACCCGAAGCTGTGGATCGCATTTATGGCATGAGCTCGACTCTGCTTTCTTACCCTAAGGGTCCAAAGGACCCAATAATTAGGTACTCGGTTTTCGGATAGTAGTTATGTAGGTTACTATTTTGGAGAGTATATGATAATTAGGCACCTGGACCCTTAGGGTTACTGGCAGGTGCGTTTTGACCATAAGCAGCAGGGTTTACGTTCAGGATTCTGTCTTGCAGACGAAGGGTTCGAGCGGTTTTAGCTTCTAGGAGTGTGGGGCTTAGTTGTCTCAAACCTTGAAGCCCCCCAAAACCACACCAAACCCTAAACCCTAAACCAACCGTGAGGCCTTGACCTGAAATCCGAGTCCCCAACTCCGAAATGGAATGAATACTGACAGCCGGAACCCCAATCGTAGCCTAGAAGCCTGAATTTGAATTGTTTCTAAACTTCTTCTTCAAGAGTTGAAGTTGTATATTGTAGATATACCCCAGCACCCGGCTCCATGTATTAAGTACACTATGTCTTAGATTCTATCCGTATAAAGCGAGGATGCCACAGCAGGGGTCTGTCGCCTTGGCTCCCATGAACTTGGACAAGACATGCATATACATACATATGGGAGTTTCCGAAAATTACGGGTACCTTATTTGGGGGTCCTTATAATAAGGACCCTACCATTTAAGGTACTATTTTAGGACCCCCTATTTGCGGAAACTCCCACATACACCTACCTCCACGTGCGCCCGAGTCTGCACCTGCATCCGCAGCTGAACCTGCACAGACGCATACCTACATACATACATACATACATACTTACTTACATGCATGCATACATGCATACACACACACCTACATACATGCATACATGCATACATACATACACATACATACACATACATAATTACACATACATACACATACACACTCACACACATACGTACACATACATACACATACCTACTTACTTACATCCTACATGCATACATGCATGCATACAGGCATGCATACACGCACGTATACATACATACACACATACATACACATACATACACAAGCACACATACATACTTACTTACTTGCATACATGCATGCATACTTGCATGCATACATGCATACATCCATACACATGCATATGCATACTTACATGCATGCATACATATATACTTACATGCATGCATACATATATACTTACATGCATGCATGCATGCATGCATACATACATGCACGTGTACGTGTACATGTACATATACATATACAGATAATATGTACTCCAAGATCCTTAGCTGAACTATCCAGACATACATTGTTGTGTATCTTGAGATTTCTGCGTCTAGGTCGCCTTTTATGTTGAGGGGTGTCAGGTTTCTGGGTTTTAAGGCTTTTGGGTTTGTTCAAGTGGTGCTAAACTCTACAGGGAGCCTCCCTTCTATGCGTCAATGCGCAGAGGGGGTATGTGATCCTTAAATCTGTAAGTGTTTAAGGCTTTAGGGTTTGCTGGAAGGCTAGAAGGGGGTCTCGGTACCAAAAAGTACTGCCCTTAACCGCTCGTCCAGATTTTTGAAATCCTTGCCGTTGCAGTTTCGCAGTCCCAGTGGGAGTGGATGCATCAAGCCAGTGTTTCAGAGTTCAGGCGCAACAGAGTTGTGAGTTTCGATCTCTTTGGAAACCAAGTAGCCTAAAGCTTGAACCCTAAATCACAAAATGTTAAATCTCAGATCCCGACCGCGCGACTGAACACGGCTAGACTTTTTGACATCTCCTGCGTGGAGCATGTCGATTACCGTGCAGGTTTCCCTGCTCAGTGGCAAGACGGCTACTGTTGAAGCGGATCTGGACGAAACAGTGGACACGTTGACGCAACGGGCACAGATTGTACTTGGAGTCGGGAGAGGGCGGCTGCTGGACTCCTTTGGAGTCGTTCTACGGATGCGCGGACATCGCGAATTCCCGGATTCTGCGATTCAGAACGGTGACCCGCTGACCTTGCATGTAAGCAGAGTTCAAATTCAATCCAGTAGTGTTTCTTTCGCTGCAATTCTTGGGGATGGCTCTGTTGTCACTTGGGGTTATCCTAAATTTGGCGACAGCAGCACTGTGCAGAGTCAGCTGAAGAATGTGCAGCGGATCCAAGCCACTCACGCTGCTTTTGCTGCCATTGTTGGCGATGGATCCGTTGTGACCTGGGGTGGTTCTGGCGTTGGTGCCGACAGCAGTTCTGTGCAGGATCAGCTGAAGCATGTGCAGCAGATCCAGGCCTCTAGCGCGGCTTTTGCTGCAATTCTTGACGATGGATCCGTTGTGACCTGGGGTGCTGCTGGCTTTGGTGGTGACAGTAGTGCTGTGCAAGGTCAGCTGAGGAATGTGCAGCAGATCCAAGCCTCTGGCGCCGCTTTTGCTGCCATTCTTACCGATGGATCCGTTGTCAGCTGGGGTGATGCTGAGTGTGGTGGTAACAGCATTGCCGTGCAGGATCAGCTCAAAAATGTGCAGCACATCCAAGGCTGTTTTAAGGCGTTTGTTGCCATCGTTGGTGATGGATCGGTTGTGACCTGGGGTTGTCCTGGCGAAGGTGGCGACAGCAGTGCTGCGCAAGGCCAGCTGAAGAATGTGCAGCAGATCCAAGCCTCTGGCGCGGCTTTTGCTGCCATTCTTGGCGATGGATCAGTTGCGACCTGGGGCGCTGCTGACTGCGGTGGCGACAGTAGTACTGTGCAGGGGCAGCTGAAGGCTGTGCAGCAGATCCAAGCATCTTCCGCCGCTTTCGCTGCCATACTTGGCGATGGATCAGTCGTGACCTGGGGTCGTGCTGGCTATGGTGGCGACAGTCATGCTGTGCAAGGCCAGCTAAAGAATGTGCAGCAGATCCAAGCCTCCGGAGCCGCTTTTGCTGCCATTCTTGACGATGGATCTGTCGTGACATGGGGTCATGCCGAGTGGGGTGGCGACAGTAGCAGTGTGCAGTGTCAGCTGAAGAACGTGCAGCAGATCCAAGCCACTGAGCGCGCTGGTGCTGCCATTCTGGGGGATGGATCCGTTATAACCTGGGGTGATGCCACCACAGGTGGAGACAGTGGTGCTGTGCAGGACCAGCTAAAGCTAAAGACTTTTCGCTAGATCTGCATCTGCTTGCAAGTCGTCGAGCTTGTAGGTGCATGGTGTTCTCAAGCTGCAGTGCATCACTCGAGGCAGCAATTGCAGCAGATGACCTGCAGACACAACTGCAAGACACGGTACTAGAATCTTTCTGGTTCCTAAACCCTAAACCCCAAACCCCAAACCCTAAACCCCAAACCCTAAACCCTAAACCCTTAACCCTCGACCCGAAGCCCGAATCCCTAAAACAACCCCCAAAACCCAGCCAAGGTTGCGAGAAGTTGGAGGACTGTCCCCCGGACAAGGCTCCTTTAAGAATAGTTTTGGGGCCTAGGGTTTAGGGTTTAGGGTGAACATTGGGTTCCTTTTAGAATTGCTTTTAAGAGCTTCTTCAACGGGTTTCTAGATGGGTTACTGCAAAGGTCTAGTATGGTATAGGGGCCTTGGTAATAAAAGCAAGGTTTTGATTGGGGATGTACCATACTCGAGTTATAAATAGAAAAAGGAACCTAGGGAGTAGTATTCTAATTACATAGGCTTCTACATTCGCTGCAGTTCCGAGGTTGTGCGCGGCCTAAACCCTAAACCCTAAACCCAAGGTGTTCAGCGCAGAGTTCACATGACGGGCAGGTCTAGTTACTCTATTTCGTACTCAGGCTTTAGGGCCTTGTTCAGATTGCTCTTCCGTTTAGGTTTTAGGGTTTAGGGTTTTAGGGTTTAGGGTTTTAGGGTTTAGGGTTTAGGGTTTTAGGGTTTAGGGTTTAGGGTCCCTGTAGCCAGTTTTCCGAATTCAGCCCCTGCAAGAAAGCAAATTCTAAGTTCTGAAGCTCATGGACCGGTCTTCCCTAAACCCTAAACCTCAAACTACTCCCGGGATCGGGTCCTTCGGGCTTCGGATCGGATCCGGGGGATTGCAGTGGTGTCGCTTCTCCGGGAGTTTCAGACAACAGCGGCTTCTCTAGAACCTGAAGTACTAGGATCCGGATTCCTAGGGTTCAGTTTCTTCGTGATTCAAGGAGCTCCGCCCTAGGGAATATGGGCCTTTTCAGGGGCGGCCTAGGTGCAATCCTAAAACCTGTCCCCAAGGCGCGGGGCAACGGCCGCGCCGTACGGAACGTAGTGGAGGCGGGCGAAGAAAAGGTGGTTTCTGGCATGCCTATCCTAAACCCTAAACCCTACAGTACTTGCACCCTAAACCCGAGACTCTAAAACCGCATTTCATGGCTCAGGGCGTAGAGGCTTTCGGGCTTTAAGGTTTCGGGGTTTAGGCTTCAAGGTTCTGCACCCTAGACCACACTTTGCAGAAGGGCGTCAGAGCTCTCTGCTGCATACTTGTAGACTAACCTCGAACATGAGACCCTCAAAACAAGCTTTAGGGTAAACGACGCTCGTCAAGACAAAGAATCCACAGCTCTAAACTCTAGATCCCTAACGCAAAATGAAATCATACCCTGTGTCCTGATATTCTATACAACTCTTAAGATTTCAAAGTGCCGAACATGCCTGTCCCCATGTATACATCCCCCCCCCGTAGAGCCCTCTGAAGAACCTTATCGAACCCTTAACGACACCTTAGCCACAGAGAGTCCTAAACCCTAAACCCCGAACGCTTTAAAGAAACCCCCTTACAGAGCGCCCTGAACGACATCATCTTTTTTTCGAAGGCGGCCATTCGGCAGATGGCTCGCCGGCTGCAGGGAACCCGGGCGGCCAAGGCGGCCGAAGATTCTCTGAGGTCGCATGGTATAGGGTCTAGGGTCGTTTGGTTTGGGTTTAAATTTAGTTTTGCAAGGCTTTGTATAGGGTTTTAGAAGGGTTCCTCAGATTTTTCAAACTGAGTTTTTGGGCTTTGAGGCAGGGGTTTCAGAGAGGGTTTTCAAGTTTTCAGTCTGGTCATTTGGTTTTCCAAATAGCCTGACAAGGCTTCATGGGAGGGTTCTGGGGGTTTTAGAGGGTTTAGGGGTCTAAGAGTTCTTTTTTTCTTAGCAAAAGGAAGACACAGCAGACACGAGACAACAGACCCAGAGACCACAGGCCACCGTGGCACCACAGGCCACCGTGGCAGGAGGACGATTTCGTGAGGCGTTTTTCACTGCGTAGCACAAGGATGGTAGAGTACAGGAGCACCGGACAGTGGCAGGAGCATCCCCTTGTAACCTTGTACTTTACGATGCTTACGGCGACGCGGCAGAACTTTCCCCCTGCAGGATTCTGGCTAGAACGCGATTTCGTTCGAACATGTGTGCACAGCAGGAGCCGCGGAAGTGACGCATTCCGGCCGAATTCGGGCCCATTCCCCTCGTGCCTTGAGGTTTCACTTAAGATTCCCAGTTTAGGCTACCACGCAGCTTGGGGAAAAAAGATGCAGTCATAGTCGGAACATTGAAAGGAAACAAGCGTCCGGACCACTGACTGAATTTGGTCTTGAGGACGGCAAAATATGGCGCCCCAGGGGTCACGAAGACCTTCCATGCCTTTGGGTTTCTTTTCGGCATGCTGCTTGGCACGAGGACGTGCCAGAGGCGGAGGCCGACATGGTGGCGGACCTGGCCTTGTGCTGTACCCAAGACAACCCCGGTCTTCGCCCTGGTTTCGGTCAGATTGTGGACGGCCTCCAGGCCCGCCGTTTTCGTCAGGCGCTTTAGTTGGTGGGGCGGTTAGCGGCCTGCCGCTTCCCCAGGTGTCCTTCCCCGCGGAATGTGCCACAGCGAGGAAGCGTGGAATGCTGCCCATGTGAGTCCATTCCTGAAGCGGGCGCGGCCTGCCAGCGGATGAGGGCTGGGTTGGGGTTTCGTTATATCAGCCGGTGAACTTTCAAGAAGATTTGCCAGCCATAATCCGAGTAACCCCAAAGCAACCATAAGCCCTAATTAGAAAAACCAAGCAACAGCCTTCAACAAGCCACCCCAACCCTATATGCAAACGCACAGCCATGTGGGCTCGTCCTTGAGGAAGCGGGAGGCGAAAGTAACCCAGACGCCCCAAACCCTGAATGACCCAAAGCTTCGCATGAGAGCAGAAGCGATTCGAAGCCCAAGTCTGAAGCATCCCAAGACCGAGAACGACAAATGAGCCCATGGCGGCCCTGGCGGCATCGACAAACCATAAATCCAACCCCTGAAGGCTAAACCCCTAAAGCCCTGGACCCGGCAAGAGCTAGGGGTACAACATGAGCGCACTTGAGATTCCAAGCCCGAAATCCAAAATGTGTAAGCTAATGCGGGATGTTTCGGGGCTGTTCCCTGTTTCGCTTGCTGCAGTCTCAGGCGTCTACAGGTCTTGGAGAAACTGAAACCGAAGCATGAGTGTTGGCCAGGCGTCAAGGAGACATTGCCTTTTTGCGTGACGCAACGAAAAGATGTTGTTTTCCTCAAGCTGAAATTGACTCTGTCGGAAGGAAAGTTATTGTACAAAAGGTCTTGAACGGAGGCTACACTCGCGAAAAACGCTTCCATACAGGAGTTGCCGCGAGCATCTCTGTTTTGTCGCTGGGTAGCTGCGACAATGTCGAAAGACAAAGCTTGGTCTTCTTTGGTGCAATTGATGAACGAAATGCCGGCTGGGTCGGTCTTGACATACTTCTGGAATAGAAGATCTAGTGTTGACTCCTGGATTCGAAAGTTAAAGCTTAGGGCTTCGGCCTTTGGGTTTCGGCGTCGGCCAAAGCCAAAAATCGTCGGCCAAGGCGAAAACATCGTCGGCCGTGGCCAATGATTGGGGGGGTTCCGTTAGGGTTACGTTTGCGTTCCGTTTAGGGTTCTGTGCAGGTTTCCGTTTGGGGCTCGTTGAGGGTTCCGTGCAGGCTTCCGTTTAGGGTTCCGGTTAAGTTTCCACGTAGGATTCCGTTTAGGTTTTCGTTTAGGGTTCCGTTTGGGGTTTCGTGTACGGTTCCGACGGTTCCGGTAGTCTGAGCCCTGAAATAGTAATCCGAACCGTCAAATAATGCTGCGAATATTGAAAGAGTAGTCCGAGCCCTAGATCCGAAATCAAATAAAAAAGTCATTGTTGAGCAGAAACTATCGAACGGAACTATATGGTTTAATGAGCAGTTTTTTTATGGGGTTCTTCGGGTGGGTGCTATATCAAGACCGTAAATACAACTTTACTATAATACTGTTCGGTCCGAGCTGCTGAACCCTAATACAAACCCTAAATCCTATAAACCCTAAACCCTAAACCCCAAGCCTCGGCTCGATTTGGGAGTTCCTGGCTTGATGCTGCCAGGAGGAGTACACCAAACTCCAACCGGAAGATTTCGCTGTACGGAGCTCAGATCAGGAAAAGCCCTCTCTCGAAAAGGGTCTAGGGAATATGAGTCAAAATTACAAGGGTTCAGAGGTGTTCAAGTGGGTTCTATTGTAAGGGTTTATAGGGTTTCGGGGATTAGGTTGGACCCAGAGGGTCTTAGATAATCATGCTAGAGAGGTGTATATGTGCAGGTTTGTTGGTGCCTGAAGTCCCAAACCCGAAACTCCAAACATAGGAAGCTCGCAAAGCAGTCCCAGGCCGTCCTCGCCAGCAGCCTCCAGACGCTCTTTGCCGTGCCATGCGGCCCCCGAGGATCCCTGGCGACAGGGGGGCTTTCAGTTAGGGTTTGGGGTTTAGGGGTTGCAAAACATAGGGTTTAGAGATTGCGGCTTAACTAGGGTTTAGGGCTTTCGGTTTAGATTGTCAGGTGCAGGGTGTAGAGTTTAGGGTTTAGGAGAGGCTCTTAGGTCCTAAGCAGAAACTAATGAAGCCGACACATTCTTTAAAAGATTGCGTTTGGATGCTTTTTTGGAGGCCCCACAGTCAGGAGATTTCATTGGTTCAGGTTTTGCGCTCCGTGGTTCTAGCGTTAATGTTTTGGGTTGAGTGCTCCTTCGCTTTGGCATAACTTAGGGGTTTAACATTAGAGATTTGGAGGTTGGGTTTAGGGCCTGAGGGGTTTCGGATTTAGAAGTTCAGGCTTTGGGGTATTTTCATTACTGAGTAAGCGTTAAGCGAGTAGGTCTCAGGTTATGCAACAGTTGTCGAGGTGTCATCAGAGCTGTTAATATAGGGGGTCGCAGTAATTAGAGTAGGGTTTTGGGTTCCTTTATAGTATATCTTGTGCGTTGTTTGCAAGCCTTGTGTGAGCTCTCTTGGTAAGAGGGCAGGCTTGCTCTGTTGTTTTGGTTTGGGGTTTCGGGCCCAGAACCTGGGATTTGGTGAGGGTTTAAGGTTTAGGGTTGCTTTGGGTGTAGGATGCAGGCACTAGGGTGTGTAGGTCGGAGATTTGTGTTGAAGGTGTGTTTTAGGGTCTTGGACTCTTTTGCCAGCTATGAGCCAGGTTACCGGACCCGTGAGTTGAATGAACCTAGGACCAAGGCATAGCTTCCTACAAGTCTAGTCGCATGAGCCATCATGCGAGGCTCCAAAAGGGTTTAAAGGCTCAGGATTGAGAGGTTCGGGTGCGTGGAGTTTAGGGTTTAGGGTAAATCGGGACACAGTCCTCACCCCAAAACCGCAAGTCGTAACTACTGAATCTCACTTCCCTTTGAAACCTTAGCTGCTACATTTTTTTTTTTTTGTGTGTGTGTGTGGGTGGGGTTCTGTAAACGACATCGCTTTGATCATTCGCGAAGCTGTGTTTCAGGGTCTCGTCTTGGCAAGAAGAAGATTAATCCCGACTGGGGCTGAGGATGCAGCTATAATAACAGTAAAGCTTACGGTCACCTCAATTTTGGACTACTATACTTTAGCCTTGTAGTTAGTTAGCAGGAAGCACGAACCCATAGGAAGCACTCAGCGTGCAGCATGTCGATCACTGTGCAAGCTGGACTGCCAAGAGGCAATTGAACATACATAGGTGCGAAACTTCGAGATTCCCAGGGATCCAAACCTGCCTGGCTCTCTTAAAAATTTTACGGTTTAGGGTTCAGGGTTGAGGACCCTTCTAACACATGTAACGGGGTTTAGGTAAGCCTCAAATCTCAGGTTCCAAATCCGTGAATTAGCAGAAGCAGGGTTTTGGACATGTCCCCGCCGCGTGGAGCATGTCAATCACCGTGGAAGTTTCACTGCTCAGTGGCAAGACAGCTACTGTGCAAGCAGGCCTGGACGAAACTGTGGAGACGTTGACACAAAGGGCACAGATCGCACTCGGAGTCGGAAGAGGGCGGCTACTGGACTCGTTTGGAAGCGTGCTTGATGGGTCTGCACTGATCACGAAAGTCAGGGTTCAGAATGGCGACTCACTGACATTTCACACAAGCAAAGTTCAAATTCAAAAAGCTGGCTGCGCTTTTGCTGCGATAGTTGGCGACGGATCTGTGGTGACCTGGGGTCTTGCTGGCTACGGTGGCGACAGTACTGCAGTGCATGGTCAGCTGAAGAACGCGCAGCAGATCCAAGCATCTTACGGCGCTTTTGCTGCCATTCTTGCCGATGGATCCGTGGTGACTTGGGGTTCTGCTGCTTATGGTGGTGATAGTAGTGCTGTGCAGGGTCAGTTGACTGATGTGCAGCAGATCCAAGCCTCTGGCGGCGCTTATGCAGCCATTCTCGGTGATGGATCCGTGGTGACGTGGGGATCCGCGGCTTATGGTGCCGACAGTAGTGCCGTGCAGGGTCAGTTGAGGAATGTGCAACAGATCCAAGCCTCTGGTGGTGCTTATGCAGCCATTCTCGGCGATGGATCCGTGGTGACGTGGGGCTTTAGGGTCTATGGAAGCGACAGTAGCGCTGTCCAGGGTCAGTTGAAGAACGTGCAGCAGATCCAAGCCTCTCCAAGTGGGGCTTTCGCTGCCATTCTGGGCGATGGATCAGTTGTGTCCTGGGGCGCTGCTGACTGCGGTGGCGACAGTAGTGCTGTGCAAGGGCAGCTGAAAAATGTGCAGCAGATCCAAGCCTCCGAGTGCGCTTTTGCTGCCATTCTGGGTGATGGATCGGTTGCGACCTGGGGCGCCGCTGACTGCGGTGGCGACAGTAGTGCTGTGCAGGGGCAGCTGAAGACTGTGCAGCAGATCCAAGCCTCTACGTGTGCTTTTGCTGCCATTCTGGGTGATGGATCGGTGGTGACCTGGGGTCATGTTGGCTATGGTGGCAACAGTACTGCGGTGCAGGGTCAGCTGAAGAACGTGCAGCAGATCCAAGCCTCGACGCGCGCTTTTGCTGCCGTTCTGAGGGATGGATCGGTTGTAACCTGGGGTCCTGCTGGCTACGGTGGCGACAGTTGTGCTGTGCAAGGGCAGCTCAAACATGTGCTGCAGATCCAGGCCTCCATGTGCGCTTTTGCTGCCATTCTGGGTGATGGATCGGTGGTGACCTGGGGTCCTGCTGGCTATGGTGGTGACAGTTGTGCTGTGCAGGGGCAGCTGAAGAATGTGCAGCAGATCCAAGCCTCTAACGGCTCTTTTGCCGCCATTCTTGGCAATGGATCAGTTGTGACCTGGGGCGATGCCGACCGTGGTGGCGACAGTAGCTATGTGCAGACTTTTAAAACGAGCATACAGCAGACGTGCATTTAACTCCGAAAGCCCATCTTAGAAATGAGCTGTCGCACCCTAAATTACTAAACCACGGATGCCAGGCTCTGACAGAGAGTTTTTCAGACAGTTAGTGACACCTAAACAGCCCAAAAATAGTTATATCCTTATTACTATTGACCCCTAAGTAAAGCCTGAGAAGCCTTCAAACCCTGAGAAGCCTTCAAACCCTATAAATTTCCCGTCTAAAACACGTATGAGGCACGATCGAGACTCCCAACCAACTCCCCAACCACCCTAAACCCTAAACTTCCCTAAACCCTATACCCTGAACCCCAAAACCCTAAACCCCTGAACCATAAATCCTACACACTTAACAATGGAGGCCCTCAACCCTGAGCCTCAGAATAGCTCTTAGCCTGAAGCGATGAACCCAGAACCCTACAAGATAGTCGGAGGCTGTTTAGGGCTGAAGGCTTGAGCCTTGAATGTAGGATTCAAGCTCTCGGGGTCGATGCAGGATTCAGGGGTTTTGGGTTGAGGGTATGCCGTTTAGGGTTTGGGGTTTGGTTGGAGTAGACTGTAAACCCCAAACCCTACGCCGTGACCCTTGAAGCATACTTAGAGCCTTTCCTACACTAGGCCTGTGCAGCCATAGGTCGACCCCGGCCCCTCAACCCTTCAACCCCGGACTGCGAGGGTTCAGGATGTAGTTGGGATGAAGATGTATAGGGCTTAGGGTTTCCTGAGCCCTGAAGACGAGTTCCAAACAGCCCTGCACGAAACCTAGAACCTAGAATCATCAGAGTATCAGTGGGCTTGCCAACGACGAGCTCTGCAGGATGCGTTTTTTTTTTTTTTTTGGGGGGGGGGGGGGG
>BGNK01000824.1:151813-196934 GCA_003297005.1 Symbiodinium sp. clade A Y106 | reverse complement strand
TAATTACCCATGTGAACTTCCCCAAACCTCATTAACTAATTACTTAATCTCAAACAACACTGAAATGCTGAATTATCAGGCTCATGACGGCTCGCCTCTCCAAGTTATGCAGCAGCCCAGGATCTGCTGCAGCATGTTCTGGATCTCGCCCATCCTCGGCTCCAACTGCTGCTTTATTACCTCATTAGCTAATTAATTACCGATCCTAAGTAATTAATTACTCACAATTTACCTCTCANTGGCCCATGCCCTCGCTGCCCATGCCCTGGCTGCCCATGCCCTGGTTGCTCATGGCTCTGGCCGACAGCTGATGGGAAACTGATGACACTAATGCCTCGATGCTGATGGCAAGCTCATGACCGGCCACATTCGAACCCATGAACACCCTGAACCCTTTCAACCCCCTCAACCCACCCCCTCAATCCCTTCAATTCCCTCAACCCCCTGAACCCCTTCAACCCTCCAACAATTATTGTACTACTACTGTACTATTGTATTATTACTAGACTACTGTACTACTACTAGACTACTATACTACTACTATACTACTGTACTACTACTATACTACTGTACTACTACTATACTANTTACTCTCTATCTACTTACTACTATACTTAATAACCCCATCCCCGCGTATTGGGGGGGGGGGAAAACCTTGATCCCATGAACATGTTCGGGCGGTTTGACCTTGACAGCGGGGGGGGGGTTTGTTAATCGGTATCTTACATTATGTGGGTCGACGCGTTGCAGGGCGTGCGACTTTGGCCTAGTTGCTGAGTCTCATGGCCGGAAAAGGCTACACTTTGCTTTTGTGTATGGCAAGTAAGAAACCAAAGGTTACCGACTCAGCTGCTAAATTGGGGTCCATGAGGTTTCAGCCTGTAGCGATGACAGAGCAACTGTTAAGCCGGAGCCCGGATCGTTAAAGGGTCTTTAAAGGCCCCAGGATAACACCAAATAAAGAGTTATGGCCGTGCTACTTGTATGTGGGCTTCGGGGGTTTAGGTTGATTTTGAGGGGTTTAGGGCAATTGTCGGGTCTGTTGTAATTGTAGCCGGCTTTAGGTTACTTTTGCGAGCTTAAAATCGTATATACTTGAGGGGTTCTAGGTTTCGGCGTACTCCAAAACCTAAACCCCTAAACCCCTTAGGCCCTAAACCCTGAACCCTAAAATAAACTCTTCAACACTGGTAGTGACAGCCCAAACCTTGGCCCCGAAAGCTCAAACCCTCCCCAGAAAACCCAGGACCCCTTTAGGAGCCTTAGGGTAGGTACTAAGTCCCATGATCCTTTAAGTAAGACCCTAAACCACCCTTATAGAACCCTTGTAGACTCCTTTCAAAGAGCCCTTATAGAACCCTTATAGATCCCTTATAGACCCCTTTAGGAGCCTTATTAGGTTCCCCAGTAGCCCCTTAATAATAAGGGGTACCCTTTTTCCTACTATTCGGTTTATAAGAAGGGAACCCAAAAGAAAAAGGGTAAAAGGGTACTACTGGGGCACCTAGCTTAGGGTAGGTACTAAGTCCCATGATCCTTTAAGTAAGACCCTAAACCACCCTTATAGAACCCTTATAGATCCCTTATAGACCCCTAAACCCTAAACCCTAAATTAGGCTAAGCCCTAAATCGCCAAACTGACCGGAAGCTACTCGCTGAGCTCATGACTCCTCATCTTCGGTGAAAGTCCTCGAGGGGCTCGTGGTCCCTAACCCCTACCTGGACCCAAAAACCCTAGAGTTTGAGGGGGTGGGTTCAACATAAATAAATGTATATATATATGTATATATATATATATATGTATATGTATATGTATGTATGTATATATATATATATATGTATGTATGTATATGTATGTATATATATATATATATATATATATGTATGTATGCTTAAACGGTCAGGTTATCTGGGGTTGAGGTATGGTCTAGGCGCGGAGCCCTGGCAAAACCACCATCTACCACAAATAGTTCAAGATTATGCTACCTGGACCCCAAAGGTATGTAAAATACTAGCCCTTTGAAGTTGTTGGGCCATTATTTTGCCTACTTTCCGGGGTGTAGGTACTAGTCACTACTACGACCACGACTGCGTCCGACTCCGACTCTCCCACTCCCACTCCGACTGCCACTCCCCCTATTCGCGCTGCTGCAGCTACTGGGTTTAGGGTTTAGGGCCATGACTATTCTGATGAATTGACGACTGCGGCGACCATTTTCTCAAGGCTTTGGTTTTGGATCTTCGTGTACGGTGATTCTTGGGGTTCTCCTGCTCACGACAATGTCAGGGCCGATATAATGATGTATGCTGCGCTCTACATATAATAATGGTGGCGCTTCTACGATGGACGTGCATACAAGGACAGCAATTACTCGCAGTTGCCTGCAAGCTGGCGGAAGCTGTTGCTATGCTGGCGCGAATTCATCCCAAAACCTCGACCTCGAAGCCATACACTATCTAGAAAACCTCCCATCATCCAAGAGGCTGATGGATACTTCCGACCTCGTTTGCCAGCCATCGCCCTGCGAAGCACGGGCATCTTTGACAGGCCTCATACCCTCAAGGCCTCGAGCCCTGGTCTTTGGGGTTTAGGGTTTAGGGTTGAGGACCTCATTGGAGCTTGTGTGCACCCTTCCCGGGCTTCAACAGGGGGTTTTACTAAGGTTTGACACGTTGTTTATCAGTTGCGACAAAAGATTAGGCGTTGTTTGCGTTTAGGGTTTAAATGGGACGTTCTTCCCCTTGGCTACGCACGGGTCCTATATAAAAGCTTTATCGTTGATACTGAAGTGTTGTTGTGTTGTGATGGAGTTTGCATGAGTTTATTGAAGCTTTTGAAGGATTGCTATAAAGCTCTATCAGCCAGTTCTAAGGGATATTCGCAAGGGATCTTATTAAGCTGAGGGGTGGCCTTTTTGACAGTAAAAGGTGATGTTTAGCCTTGCATAGGTGACTTCGTAGATAATTTCCGGTTTCGTTGATTGAATTTCTATAGTTGCTGTATAATACAGCAATAGCAAAGAAGAGTCTTGCTGCTCAACATTCTCCCTAATTAAACGCCGCACTGCAAGACTTTGCGAGCCTCAACAGCCATGTTGCAGGGGCGCTGAACAGTAGGGTCCATAATCTTCTTCTCGGCATTCACGAAAAATGCCAAAACCTACACCCCACACCCTAGCCGAAATTCAACAACAATCGACTTCCGCTCCTTTCCTTTCCTAGCTCAAACATCCCGCAACTAACCCTACACCCCTATAAAACCCGGTAAAGCCTGAATCCCTAATCCTATGCACCCTAATCGCTATAAGCCCTATAAGCCCTCAACCCTATAGAGCTAGAGGGGCTGTTCAGGGAAGACTTTGAAGAACTGCCTTCCTTCCCGGCATTGAATGTGCGACGTGCAAAGCGATACCTGAACCGGGCAAAGCTCCCCGAAAGTTTAAGGTTTACAGTTTAGGGCTTTAAAATTTAGGAAATTTAGGGTTTAGGGGTTTAGGGTTTACAGTTTAGGGGTGCAGGGTTTACAGTAAGGACCCGAAGGTAGGAGCATCATTATGCACCGAATGGACTGGTGACTTGGAAAATGTGTGCGAAGACACCTGCTGCCAAACCCTCGGCTTCCAGGAGCTTATCCCCAAGGGTCCGAAGGACCCAATAATTAGGTACTCGGTTTTACGATAGTAGTTATGTAGGTTAGGATTGTTGAGAATATATGATTACTGGGTACTTGGACCCTTGGGGTTATTATTGGGTCCTTAAGGAGTGTAGGGCCCCTTTAAAAAGGTCCTTGGGGCATAGGGAAAGACATGAATCGGGATGCGATGATGCAATGGAAAAAGATTGCGCGACACTCCGCGACTCCACGAAAGGAGGGTTAAGGCTACATGCAGACTTGTGTTCAACGGTTGATGGTCAAAATCCTGCATTACCTTAAGGACCCTAAACTATGGGAATTATGGTATATTCCTTATTATGGGTAATGCAGGATTTTGACCATCAACAGAATCATTCTCTCCTGGGCTTCACCCCAAAGGGTCCAAAGGACCAAATAATCAGGTACTTGGGTTTAGGATAGTAGTTATGTAGGTTAATATTTGGGAGAGTATATGATTATTAGGTACTTGGACCCTTAGGGTCACTAGACACCTTTTAGCACAAAGCAGCAAGAGCAAGACACAATAGCACCTCTACCTGAAAACAGATGCAGGCGCAAACTTCTCCAGCAAATCCGGTATGGCATCCTAAACACTCAATGCTAATTTTTCCGTTCAAATTTGCCCAACACTGCCCCGGATTGGCCTCCCTTGTAGCGGGCACTAATTACGTAAGGATTTCCTGACTTCTCAATCTGCCGAATGCTCATGCTATCCAGGCCCCAGCAGTACTAAACCCTAAACCCTAAACCATCAACCTAGCATGCCTAACTCCTCCCAAACCCTTATAAATCACTGGGCTAAAGTTTAAGAAACTTGTTGTGAACTACCTTAAAGTTTAGGGTTTAAGGTTTAGGGTTGGTTACCTTCATGGGGATATGAAGTACATGATGAGCTTTCCATGGTGTTGTACTTACAGGGTTTACGGCGGCATAAAGCAACAAAAACAGAAATGTTCTTTGATTTGGCAACTTAAACTCTAAGTTCCGCCATAGACCCCTAAGCCCTAAACCCTAATCCAAACCCCCTGAACAAGAACTCAATATACGTAGCATTGTGCCTAACCTCTTGATTAAGCCTAAACCCCTTAACGAGACCCCTAAACCCTAAACCCTAAGCCCTTGCCCTAAAGCCAAACCCTATAAACCCCTTAACAAGAACCCACTTAACTTAAACCCTATAAACCCCTTATCCCTTAACTCTAAACCCCTTAACAAGAACTCAATATGACATTGCAGCCCGGTCTTCTCCGGATTTCGGAGATCGAAGGGAGCTTTGGCCTCTTTGCAGTCGCCTGAGCGTCTTTAGGGTTTAAGGGTTTAGGGTTTCAGGGTTTTGGGTTTACTTGTGAAAAAGACTTTAGGGTGTAGCTCCAGCAGGTTGTTTGAGGTTCAGGGTTTATAGGTTGTACCTCCATCGGGTTTTAGGCACTGGGCACGTGCTCCATTCTGCCTTGAACCGCTGGGAATTGGAGTCTGGAAACTGCAAAGTGGTTTCAGGTGCAAGGCTGCGGCTTGGACTGTGTTTGTCCCCAATATGCACATAGCTAGGGCTGAAACCCTGATGGTTGCTTGAGCTCGGATTCAACCTTATTGCGGTCAGAGACGCCAAAACCCTTTCATTAATAATGTACCTTCACACTAGGAACCCCAACCCCAACAAAAAGTATATTCCTTAATGAAGGGGTTTTGTAGTCTCTGGGTAATGTGCTTCCTGGGGTGAACTGGCCCAAGGCCAGGCATTTGGGAAACTCTGGGAGTGGGGTGTGTAGGGTTTAGGGTTTTAGGGTTTTAGGGTTTAGGGTTTATTTTAGGGTTTAGGGTGTATGAGTTCGTGCTTGAGGGCTTAGTTTGAGGATTTCTTGCGGGGGGGGGGGGGCGGGCTTTAAAAACAGGGAACCACGTCAAGGGGGCCGGGGTTTCCTTTTTGAATTACCCCTTAAAATAGGGGTTTTTTTGGAGAGGGCTGTAGGGGNGGCGGGCTATAAAAACAGAGAACCACGTCAAGGGGGTCCGTGTTTCCATTTTGAATATACCCTATAAATAAGGGTTCTATAGGAAGAGTTCTGTGGGGGTGTGTAGGTTGTGATTTCTTTGAATTTGGTTGCGGGGCGTCTTGAAATTAGGGGTACCTGGTACAGGGGCCCTTAGAAAAGGGATCCTACTACTGGAAACTTAACATTCCCCTCTATAAGGGTTTTAAAACAAGGATTCAGCTTCGAGGCAATACAGGGGCCATAATCACTAGACTCTAGACTATGGCTTTAGGGGGTATATGAGAGTATACATGCAATTAGGAAGCTACGGAATAGTAACGGCAGTTATTCTTCCCTGAAGCCTATAAGCCCCAAAACCCAAACCTGAAACCCCGATATACTACCCTTCGCAACTAGTGGCCTGTTATAAGGAACTTCTAGATTTCCTAAACCCTAAACCACGAAAACCAAACCATCAAAAGCCCTTCTTACGGAACCCTCAAGGCATTTTAGTGGCCCGCTATGCGGAAAAACCCGTCTTGCAGAACCTTGATGGAACCGTTACTGGCTTGGTATAAAAGTAATGCGTTCGATCTCTGAAACCACACTACCAGAAACCTTAGTCCCTGAACCCTAAACCCCAAATTCCCCCAAAACTGCCAAAAAAGACACCCCAAAGCCAAACCTAAACCCTAAACCCCTACTCCCAGATCCCCAAACCCTACTCCCAGATCTCTGAAAAAAAACCACCGCTTTTTTCTTGGCCGCCAGGGGGCGGTGTATGTGAGGCGGATCCTCGAGTCTAACCTCCCAGGCGACGAGGAGTAAAGACTTTCAGGGTTCTATGGAGGGCTTCTGTATTCCGGGTCCTATAAGAGTTTAGGGTTTCGGCCTCATTTAAGTGTTCCTGATTGGGTTCCTGTATGGGTCCTTTACAAGGATCCTTGGAACGGATCCCTCGCGGGTTGCTCTCAAGGCTCTGCTCAATGCTCTATGACGGGGTTTTGGGAAACCCTAAACCCTATAACCCTGAGCCCTAAACCCTAAACCCCAAACCCTAGTTTAGGGTGTAATCAGGATTTAGGGACCCAAGGATTCGGACGCAGTGGGCGCAACTGCCATATTTTGTGGGTAGCTCCTCTAAATTGGGGTCCTTTTAACGGTCTTTTCTGCAAGGGTAGAATACTATATTGAAGACCTGAAAAGGTCCTGAATTTTCAAGAATTACCATATGATGTATTTACTTACTTGTCCAGTATCATGGAAGAACCAAAAGTTAACCTCTGGGGTGTTTATAGGGGTTACAGTACCCCAAAACAAGTTAAAGGTTACCTATTCTACTATTAGCGTGTAGGGTTACCATAGCATCACGCAAACTACTACCCCAAAGAAGCACTCACCACAGCACGTCGACTTGAAGGACCGTGTGTATTGCACAGGGTCCTGCTTGGGAGCATCACGGCATTCGATCCGCTCGAAGCCCTTCCTGTGCCGGTTTCCGTTGCGACAAGGACCTGTGGCACAAATCAATCTCTCGTTTCAAGCATATCTCCAGTCGAGCTAGATCCGCCTCTGCCTCTCCGAGCCTATCGCGCAACTTAAATCTGTGGCTCTGCTCAAAATGGAGCGCTCCTTATGCGAACGGAGCTCCGTCTGCACTTCCTGCACCGGTTGGATGATTGTTTTCAACGGACAGACTGGGGCAGATCGCGCACGCAGAATTCGGTAGTGCTGATTCGGAAAAGCGCACTTGCAGGCCCCAGCCGCGAAAATCGGTCAAAGAATCAAAGGAAAACTGGAGCTTCAACGATTGGATTTAGGGTTTAGGATTTTGGATGTAGAAAATCTCTTTGGCCTTCTCCGTCCCGTGCCTGTCCACCATCCTCCACCAGTCAGAATTTTGGCCTTTCTTCACCATGGTGGCACCAAGCAGCTAGCTGAAGCATCCCTAGCCCTTCTTAAGGGCTTAGGGTTTTGCGATGACGACTTCAGCCTCAGCATGTCGACTAGAGTCAGAGTCTAGCGGATGAGCTGATCGACTGTCTCTGACTCTGATCTAGCCACCTACTGCTTCTACCGGACGTGTCTATCGCACGTGTCGACTTCACTTGCTTTCTGGAGCAACGACTGCAAGGATGGAGATTGCTGCAAACCGCGACGACATTGTCACTTGAGGCATGCATGGACCAATCACTTATGACAAGGCTGCACATCTTGGCAATCGAATGGAAGACTGCTGGAGAGACCACACAGACACCACACCCAATCCAGAAAAGCCCGCATGGTCATGGTTCCTTCTTATAATTACAGTAGAAGCCAGAAAGTTGGAACATCATTATCCTCATGCCTGTCAGGTAAAGTATAAGGGATCCCAGCACTAATCCTCCTAAAGCCATGTTCCAACTTTCTGGCTTCTACTGTACAATATATGTAATGTGCCCCGAACCGTCTTCTAACTATTAAGGCCTCTACAGTACACCCTATAAGCCCTAGATCTTCCCGCATACTGAAGGGCTACCATAAGGGGGCCTGAATAATTAGAATAGGGTTCCTTTAAAGGGTTCCTGTAGGGGATACTGTAAGGGCACTATAAGGGATTTAAGGACATAGGGGCCTTAATAACTAGAATGGGCTTACTTAAAGGATCATGGGACTTAGTAACTAGTAACTAGGGTTACTATTAAGGTAACGAAACTTATAGTTACTTATAACCCCACTTAAGGAACTTATAGCCATACTTACTAAGTCCGATGATCCTCCATTATAGAACCCTTATAGATCCCTTTAAGGATCCCTTTAAGGAACCCCTAATATAGAACCCTATAGTACCCTTACTGGAACTCATCGTGTTCAGGGCACGAGCCTGAAGGAGCTCCTCCTGCCCTAAGTCTTGCAAGGAGCTCTGAAAAGTACACCACCACTATTCGGAAGATCCTAAGCCCTTTTGTATAAAGTCCCACCCTAGAAGGAGCCTCAAAAGAATACTATGTAAATAAGATATCGATCGGTCTATCTACCCATCTGTTTAGGTTATACTGTATCATACTGTACTATGTTAAACTGATTAAATGTAAACTGTCAACTATACAATATTGCATACTACAGGATGTATAAAAGCCTATCTCAAATAAGATACTGTCATCATTTCTCATCGTCATCATCATCATCTTACTGCTCATCGTCATCAAGGTCATCGTCATCACCATCAACCAGAGAATACATCTTCATCATCATGGCCATGGTCCTTTTCACCACCACTACGATCACTACAATCATGCTCTCCACCTGAATGTTCATCACTTCCGCGGATGCACCTGCCATCATCATAGTCATAGGCAGCATCAGCAGCCGTATTCTCAACAACCTCGCCAGCCGCGCTGTAAACAAACATACCGTCAGGGTCGAGACCTAACCACGAAATCTAAAAAATCTGAAACCCTAAACCCTGAACCGCGATAGACTTAACCTCAAAGCTCTAAGCTCCAAGCCGCAAACCCGGGCCCTGCAACCAGAGCCCTCACCATGGAGACCCAACCACCCAACTGGCGGACCTCCGACATGGAGCCACGTAATAAGAAGACCAGCTCGATCCCTGCCGCAAGGGATTGGTTCAGGCTTTATGTAGAGGAGGGTCCGGGAGGGGTTCAGGGCTCATAGGGTTCAGGTTGCTATGGGTTTAGGGTTACGTTCTTTTTTAATGGTTTACCTGGACCCCAAAGGTATGTAAAACACTGGCCCTTTATAGGTGTTGGGCCATTATTTTACCTACTTTCCGGGGTGTAGGTAGAGGGTTTAAGGTATAGGGTATAGGGTCTAGGGTTTCAGGCTCAAGATTTCGGGTCCAGGTTAGAAGCTTTGGGAGGGTTTGGGGTTTAGGGTAAAGGGTATGGGTTTGGGGGTCCAGGGCTTCAGAATGCTTTTGGGGACTGCGGGGCTCAGGAAATTAAATAAGTTTTCCGTTTGCATGTTTCTTTAGGCTTTCGCGTTTAGCTAGGGGCCCAGGTTGGAAAAGCTCGGTGGGGGCCTCAGGTGAAAGTAGATGTGAGTTTAGGAACTGATTTGAAGCACGCTTTGCGGATCGTGGCAGTTTCAGCTACCCTACTAGCGATCTATGGTAGATATTACGGTTTCCTGTTTCCTTATACCGAAATCCTAAACCCCAAACACTTCTATAGCAACTTAAAACTTAACTCCTTGGCAAGAACCCTCTTTAGGACACCTTGCTGAAATGACGAAGGAATCACGTGAGTCAGGCCTCCGTCAGACGCCAAACTTTGCTCCAACGAGCTGTTGAAGCCCCAAACGCGAAACCCTGAACATCCCTGAACCTTTACCCTAAACCCTAAACCCCTTCCCCACCGAACCAAAAATTCGCATCCGAGCCTGGATGCTGATGTACAAAGAAGGCCTCGACACAGAGTGATGTACCTTAAACCCTAAACCCCTAAACCCTATGCTTCGAAGGCTCAGGGTCTGGTCCTTTTCGTTGCTTCAGCTCGCATTTCTACTTTGGGTTCAGGGTTTACCACCCGTCCCAGGGCCAGTGTGACTTCTATCAGTTTTTATAGCTACTGGTGAACCCTTAACCTTTAAAACCCCAAAACCCGAAACCCGACACCGGGAAACCGCTATATCCTAAACCCTTAAACCCAAACCCTGAACCTACTAGTCATTACTCTATGTACTGTAGCTCCGCAGCCGCGAGGCGGTTCTGGGAGGGATCGCCAGAGCGACAAACTCCGGCGGGTTGTCATTCGAGCGACCGGTCCTGACCGTTTAGGAGCAGTGTTGTGGCTTAGGGTTTAGGGTCACGTAAGTTTAGGAGTAGTTTCAGGGTGTAGGGTTTAGGGTCCTGATTTGTTAGGAGTAGCAAGACGACTAGGAATAGTCGTGGTAGTAAAGGGCGTAGTGCAGCTACTCAGCTACTGTTACTAGTACTATCATTAGTAGTAGTGCTGGGGTTCGGACTATCAACTCAGCGACATTCGGTGCTGCAGTCTCTGGGGAACCAACAGAGAACCCTTGCTGTAAGTGCTTATAAAGAGAGTTACCCTGATAAAGACCGCAATACGAAGTCCCATGATCCTTTTCGTAAAGGAATCCTTCCGGAGCGCTAAGGGGTTTCGGAGTCTCCTGATCCACTCGGCGTGGTCCGCCGGTCCGTGTGGTCGGGCGGTGAGGTGCTCCTCTACCTGGTCTTTAAGGCTTACGGTTAAGGGTTTCAGGATAGTTCGGGGGTTTGGGGTTCAGGGTTCAGGGGTTTAGGGGTTTAGGGGTTTGGGGGGGCCAGGGTGTTTTTTTTTTGTTGTGGCCCCTTTTTGCTCGTGCCCCGCGTCATTGGTTTCTAGAAAACTTTTTGCTGTCGGCCCCGGGTGTGCAAAGTGTTTTTTTTTTTGTTGCGCTCCGTTGGGCGCNGCCGGGTCTTTTTAGACAATAACAAAAAATGTCTGGGGTACTACATCGGGTCTAAAAAGACCCGGCGGGGCCACAGCAAAAAAAAAAAACACCACTTCCGGTTTGGGGGTTGAGGGTTTAGGGCGGTTGCGGTGGATGTAAAAAAAAGACCTACATGACTCGATCCCTAAACCGTAACCCCAAACTCTGATGACGTCTTGGGATTGGTATATTTTCCTTGTGAACCTTTTGCAACAGAGCACGAAGAAGCCTCAAGCCCCAACTCTCTCATGAAGCATTCGAGCATAAGAGCCCTAATGATTTGAATCGGGCTTTGGTGCGCGGTATACTATAGCTACATAGGGACTCGAAGCAGAAAAGTGCAGTCATAGAACCCCCCATATACAGTAAACCTGGTATAACCCCTATGGAATGCCTCATAGAGACCCTAAACCCTCCACTAATCATTCTGACATTTGAGCAGTTCTCTATATTAGGGTTCCTTTTAAGTCAGGTTTTAGGGTGCCGTACTATTTGGGGGGGACCTAAAAAGGGACCCTGATTTAGAGAACTACCCCTACAGGACCTTTACAGAAACCCTATAGAAACCCTTATAGATCCCGTTAAGGAACCCAAAAAGGGGCCCGATATTACACCTTCAGTATGCATGGGGAAGCCAATGTGCCCACAGCTCTAAGCCGAAGAGGTCTTCCATTCCCAGTTTTCCTGGTATGGTTTAGAGTATACCTGGACCCCAGATATAACCCACCTGTTTGAGGAAACATAAGGAAACCAGAAGAATAACAACCCCTCTAGGGTCCAGGTCGGGTTTAATGCAACGCAAATCAAACCATTACCATAAAGGTTCGTGTGCCCATCGAGTATATTCTTTGGCCCTAAAGTACCTAGAAAAGGGACTGCTTGCAGGCCCAAGTACATACTATATGGGCACATGGATCCTTAGGGCTAGTGTGTTGATGGGTTGGGGCGAGCGACCAGATGCAAAGACTCCAAGCCTGAAGGCCTGCTAGAACCCTTACAGCAGGAACCTTCGAAAACACCTTAACCCTAAACCGAAGCCCTAGCGGCAAACCCTTAGAAGGAACTCGTGACCCCTGCATCCGGGGTACTGCGTCGAACATTTGCCGCCGAAATGCGGCCCCAGAGACCCCGAGGTCAATCCCGAACCTGAAGTTTTGTCCTTTTTTGAAGTTGGGGTGAAAATTTAGGGTTCAGGGCTTTTTGTAATTAGAGGGCCTTCAGCAATGGTAAGTTTGGGATCTTTTTAAAGGCATTCTAGCTTCCTCTAGGATACCTTGGGGTCTTCTAGCGCTTTTGTGGTTTTAAATGCATGGTTTCGATGGAGGTTTGGGGCGAAGTAAAGGTTCGCAAAGGTTCGTGGGGTCTCTTAAGAGGCGCTCCGGCAGTCATTGCAGATATCCTTGCTTTATTGCACAGCTTAAAGTGTGACTCTTTGTCTCATACTTCCATCGTCTTGGACGCACGGCGGGTTTCTGCAGCAACTTTAGAAAGGCTCATGACTTCTGGCGGTTCCAGCAGGTTGACTGAGCTTTTCTAGTGAACCCTAAGCTTTGACACTACACTAAACCACTCCTGTCTTAGCAGTAGCCGAAATCCAATCGGCGCATGGCGACAAAGCTGCAGTGGGTACTCCTGCAGCAGCCAAACTGGCTCCCAACATGCAAAGAGTCCACAAAGCTCTGCCACGCGGGCTTGGAGTGGGATGAAGGAACGTACGGTAGATCACATCATTAATTAGGGTTCCGACTACAATTCTCGAAGGCATATTCCCAAATTAAAGGGGTTCTGAATGAAGCATTGAAAGTCCAAGAACCCCGTTCGTGGGAACTCTCCTTATTGAACGGGGGGTTGGAGTCTCTTGCTCAACACTGGGCCTATAAACCCTAAGCCTAAACCGTAAGTCCCTACCACTAGGGTACAAGCTTGTTCCCAGAACTTGGAGGATCATGGGACTTAGTAACTAAGGTCATCATTAGGCTAGGCCGCTTGCTAGCCCCCAAGGGTTCCTTTAGCGGTTCTTTCAGGGGTTCCTTGCTAGGTTCCCTTAAAGGAACGTCCCGTAGTAAACACGTAAGGTTGAGGTTTAGGGTTTAGGGTTTAGGGCGTAAGGTTACCTTTTAGAAACCCTTATGGCCAGGTTCCTTAGCAGGCCCGGAATTAGAACGGTATGCTTTTTTCCTTCTGTTAGGGTTTAAGGAGGAAGCCCCGGCTTTAAAAAGTGCAAACGGGCAATGCTAGTGAACCCAGAAACCCTTTGAGGAACCCTCTAAGTCTCAGAGAAACCCCTAACGTAACCCTGAGAAACCCTGAACCCCAAACCACCCCAAACCCTGAAACCTTAAATTCCTAAACCCTCAACCCTATTACAAATCCCTTTAAAGGGATCCTTATCCTAAACCCTAAACCCTTTAACCCTACCCTTTGAGGAACCCTGACAGGCTAAACCCTGAAACCCTATTCCAGATTCCTTTAAAGGAGCCCTATGAAACCCAAAACCCTTAAACCCTACATATGAGGAAGCCCTACACACTAAACCCCTAAATCCCCAACCCTAAATCCAAAATTTCAAAACCCCTGAACCCAAACCCCTTAAACCCTAAAACCCTTAAACCCAGAGCCTCCAAAACCCCTTAATTAAGGAATATACCTTAAATCTAATTAGGGTTCCGATTATAATTTAAGGCGGTCCCCGGGCCAATCGCGAGCTTCATCCAGGGGCAGCGAGAAGCCGGGCAGCGCATCCTCGGCTTTTAGGGGCCTTTATAACGGTTTAGGGTTTAGGGTTTAGGGCTCTATAAACCTAGACCCTTCCAGAACCCGGAAAACCTGGGCTTTTAAGTAACCAGGGAGAAAAATGTATAAACTGTTATTCCATAATGGTCCCTTTAAGAAAAAAGTATTAAAGTATGGTACTCCAAAGCCCAGTTTAGAAGTTTCCGCCTACTTCTGACGAAGGCGTGATAACGGGAACTGCAGGCTACGAACTACTACGAAATCTCAAGGCCTACAGAAAGCCGTGAGCCCTCAAACCTATAAACTCCAAAACAAAGACCTACACAAATTCTCTCTAACCACCCGCAAAACCCTGTCAGAAGCCTTAAACAAAATACTTGAAGAATTCCATAGATTCTCTCAACCCCCCTGCAAGACCCTGGCAATCGCCTTGAACTAAACCCCTTAAAACCCCTACAGACCAATCATACAACCCTTTCCAGGACCCGACAAAGCACTATGAAACCCTTGTAAGGACTCTCTGACGCTTTCGGAAAATCCTGCGAAGCCCTTACAATTATTTGACAGACCCTCTAAAGTTAAAGCCCTAGGATGATCCTGTGAAATCTTGTCAAAGACCCGCCTACGCGCTTAGGCTGATGTGCCAAGCGAAAATCGCCACGACTGCCATAGATTCGACGGACTCGCTGACTGTGGGCCGCGCAGGCGCACAGGCCCCGACGGCCTACGAAAGGGGCTTTGTCTTTCTGTTAGTCCTATTATTGATTAATAAAGTATGCAATCTTCTCTTCATTACTAATCACTTGTAAATCTTCCTAACTTCGAGTACTACTGATCGTTTCCATTATTGTTCCATTTTGTTTGGAGGGGTGAGGCCTAGGGTTTGTTGTTTAAGATCTATATACAGTATCTAGAGCTCAGGGTTTAGGAGGTTGGAGCTTCATGACCAAGAGGGTCCATACTACTTCGATCATGAAACTAGGTCTCCAAACCATAGTAAGGATGGTCTTTTGGGACCTATTACCATGGCGGTAGTATGTCTGGACCCTCTTGGCCCTTGGAGTCGAGCTTAAACGAGAGAGAGAGAGAGTGTGGGTGTGTCTGTGTGTCTAGATCGGCCTCCCTGGTCGCCGTTTCACACCCTTGGGCTCCAGACTCCAAGTACACAAGAAGTAGCTACTTTGGGGTCTAAAGTCTATAAATACGGTTGATTATACATATATATATATATATATATATATTCTCTGCATTACCCATAATAAGAAATATACCAAAAGTTACCATAGTTTAGGGTCCTTAAGGTAATGCAGGATTTATATCATCGCCGGTAGTACCTGCTTGGGGCTCATGTACGAACCTGATTAAGAAACCTTGGGCCCGTATGTGGGTTCATTATATGAATAATACTATTTTGAGGTTATCGGCCCAGGGTTTCTTAATCAGGTTCCTACATTACCCTTAACCCTAAACCCCTACAGTGAACCCCAGAAAGTTGGAACATGGATTTAGGAGGATTAGTGCTGGGATTCCCTATACTTTACTTTAAGGGCATGAGGCTAATAATGTTCCAACTTTCCGGCTTCCACTGTAAACCCCTACACCCCTAAACCCCAGACCCATAGAGCCCCAAAGCCAAGACCCCAAAACCCTCACAATCCCAAATGGGTAGTTGTCAACATTATGGTCTCTTTTTGGGTACCCTAAATAATAGGTGCCGCATTATAGTAGGGACCCCAAAAGGGGCCATAATTTTGACAACCACCCAAATGCAAAAAAATGCTTAAAACCCCAACCGGAATCCAACAAAACCACATGAAACAAAAATGCGAATCCCACAACCAAAAGCGAGCAAAACCTGCAGAATCAAACAGACACTAAACCAGCCGCCGAATCCGAAACCCGCAAAACTTCTAAAAAGCAATCCCGAAACCCGAACAAAACACTAAACCCTAAACCCCTAAACCCTATAAACCCTGAAAGCCAATTGAAGCCTCTCGCAGCACGCGGAAGCAGATGGAGGCGCTGAAGCACCGAAGCCATGGGGACCGCCGTCAAAGAAGACGACCGAACCATGAAAGGGAGATCGCTTGAGATTTAGGGTTCCTTTGAAACGGGTTTAGGGTTCAAGGTTTAGGATTTAGGGTTTAGGGTTGGGAGATCGCTTTTAGGGCGTAGGGGTTTAGGGGTCCTTTTAAAGGGGTTTAGGGGTGTAGGGTCTAGGATGAAAAAGGTTTAGAGTTTCGTGTTCTTGTTGTGGCTCTCCTCAAGAGATCCTCGTATATAGAGGTTCTTGTAAGGCTTATTTCAGTGTTGTGCTGAATTTAGAGGTTGGGTTTCGAGGCTGACAGGGTTCGGAAGCATCGGGTTGGGGGTTTAGAGTTCAGGGTTTTAGGGATATAGGGTATGGTTTATTTCTAAAACCCAATATATACACCCACCAATATTCAGAAGGAGGCTATCTACACTCCCCAAGACGGTAATATAAACCCTACTTCATATCGTGTTAACCGTTAGGGGGGTTAGGGGTTCGCATATCGGCAACCGCATCCTCAATTTTTGGGTCGGGCCCTAGCGCGTCACGAATTGTAAATGCAAGTTCTCACGATACTACATGCAAGTACCTGAAGCTAGTACCGACTGTTTTGAAGGGTCGAAAGAGTCGCAACATGACCCTACTACAAACACATCAGGGGCACTATGTCAAAAAAGTCGGATATGATAGGGGATCATCATGCGTGCCAGATTCTTGTCAAAGGTCCTGATGACGGTCCATCGGATCTGATCGATTACAGCCAGGCCGGAAAGGATCAGCATATACGGGATGTAGGGTAATGTAGGAATCTGATTAAAATACCTTGGGCCTTTATTAGGGAATTCCCTATATGAACCCTACTATTTTGGGGTTATAGGCCCAGGGTTTCTTAATCAGGTTTCTCCATTAAGTATCCCGATGCTTCGGACTTGTGCCGATTGCAAAGTTTCACCTCAAGCTTGACAGGAAAAACTGCAGCGGAACCGACTGAAGACAGGAGCAAGTCCTGTACCACAGATAAAGCTATCGTCGTCACAACTGCGATGCCGCGACTGCAGGTGTGCGGACGGCATTCTGTCATTTATCAGTGCTGCCTTTAACTTAACCCTAGCCACGAAACACTTGCCTAAACCGTGCTTGTTGGAGCATGAGTCCTTACCTTCAGGGTCCAAAGGACCTAATATTTCAGTCCATAGCGTTCGGATAGTAGTTATGTAGGTTTCCATTTAAGGGAGTTTGTATGATTCTAAAGTACCCAGAGCCTCCAAAACCCCTTAATTAAGGAATATACCTTCAATTATAATAGGAACCCTAATTAGATTCAAGGTATATTACTTAAGTAAGAGGTTTTGGAGGCTCTGGGCACGCGGAGATTTCGGGCCTTAGGGCTATGCCTACTTGACTGGGAGCCCAAGGCCTCAAAAGCCCATGGGATCCTCCAAGGCAACCCCACGACCAGACCTAACTAAAATGGGGGAACTTAGGGGCTGAAGTACCCAAAAAGGTGAACCTATTCAATACCCTAAGGCTCGTAAGAGGGTCTTGGGCTTTCTGGGGGAGGGTTTCGTCTTTGGGGGCTAGGGTTTGGGATCTCACTACGAGGGTCCAGGAGCATTAGGGTAATGGTAGGACTATATAAGACCCAAAAGGGTTCAAGGTGACCAACTCAGCTACTAAGGGTTTAGGGTCTAGGGTCTAGCCCAAAAAGGTTAACCTATTCAATTGTGGTAGGGTTATAATAAGCCCGAAAGGTCAAAGGTTACCTACTCAGCTAAAAAGGAATGATTTTTACAATTAGGTGGCTTTCCTCAAGAGTTTCTGATTATATAATGATGCTGGCACCGAGCAATCTCATGAGGGCCTATGTTTGGGTCCCGTATCTATTTCGAAAGAGCCTAGCAATACCGGATAGGACTCAGGAACACCCAATAGAACAAGCAATAAACCCGATAGGTAGGGATCCTACCATCAACCCTAAACCCTAAACCCTAAACCGTGGGGGGGTCCTACCATCTGTTACGCCGAAAGCCCGAACCCCAAACCTAGACCCTTCCAGAACCCTTCAAAAAACCCTCATGGGTGGTTGCCAAAATTATGGTCCCTTTTTGGGTACCCCAGCTAATAAGTGCCGTAATATAATAGGTACCCAAAAAGGGACCCTAATTTTGACAACCACCCTCATCGAATCCTTGCAGGAGCCCTTAAAGAACCGTTCTTATGCGCAGACAGTACCCCTATCGAAACTTAGGAAAGCCTGAACCCTCAACACCTGCCCACAGAATCCTTAAAGGAGCCCTGAAGGGGCATTATACGGTTCTAGAATAGTGTCCCCTTTAAGGGGCACGGTTGAGTTCTGTAATAAAGTCCCCTTTAAACTGGGCTTTTAAGTAACCAGGGAGTAAAAAGTATACATTTTATTTCATAATGGTTCCTTTAAGAAAACAAATATTAAAGTATGGTACTCCAAAGCCCAGTTAAAGGAACCTTAAGCCATCTGAGTTTGTGCGATGCCGGACCAAGGGACAACTCTCCCTCTCCTCGACCCTCGTCCTCGAGAAGTCTTGCTGGCTTTCGCTTTAGGATTTTAGAGCTTTAGGGCTTTAGGGCTTTAGGGTTTTAGGGCTTTAGGGCTTTAGGGTTTTAGAGCTTCAGGGCTTTAGGCATTTAGGGGGGCTTTAGGGCTTTAGGGGGGTTTTAGGGCTTTAGGGCTTTTAGGGTTTTAGGGCTTTAAGGTTTTAGGGCTTTAGGGCTTTAGGGTTTTAGGGCTTTAGGGTTTTAAGGCTTTAGGGCTTTAGGGTTTTAGAGCTTTAGGGCTTTAGGGGGGTTTTAGGGCTTTAGGGCTTATTTAAGGGTTCCTTGTTTCCTGTAGGGGTTCTCTTCCAGGGGTTAGTCGGAACTCGCTCTGGGTTTAGGCTTGACTTGTCCCGTTCCATAGGGGCGGCAAAGGATAATCTCACCATCGCAATTAATAAAATTGTACATCCAAAAGCTGCAGAGCACCTACTCTGCTACTAAGTCGAGTCAACTAAGGGCTTTTGAAGATTCTGGGGATGCGATGATGGTCATGAACGCCATGCTGCATCGCTGCCAAGCTTCGCGGATAATGTGAACCCAAAGCCTTAAGTCCTAAACCCTAGTTTAGGGTTTAGGGGCTTCGGGAAGCCCTACCCTTGAATCCTAAACGTAAACTCTAAACCGATCATGTGAGAAGTCTTACCCGAGGAAAGCAGCATACATGGACAGCAGAAAAGACGGAAGACAACATCAAGGACCCACTGAAAGCAGAATCTTTGGGAGTTACGTTCTGTCCATTATTATGGTATGATCATGCCCTCGATAGACCATGCATGTTGCGCAAAGCCTAAACCCCAATTCTTCAAGGCCATATAAACACTAAATCCGCAACCCCCTAAACCCTGGCCTAAACCCTAAACCCTAAACCCCAAACCCTAAACCCCAAACCCCTTAACCCCTAAACCCTAAACCCCTAAACCTAAACCCCTAAACCCCTAAACCCCTCAACCCCTCAACCCCTAAACCCCTAAACGCCTAACCCCTAAACCCCTAAACGCCTAACCCCTTATAGATCCCTTGAAAGGAACCCCAAAACCCCCCAACACCCGGCAAAATCTCGGCTCCTTCTGCTGGTCCAAAGTCTCCTCTGCGACAAAGGCCACCTGCTCAGACTTCGCTGGGTTTTGACGGGTTTTGGGGGGGGTGCCTTTAAAGTCTTGGGGGTTTTAGGGTTTAGGGGTTTAGGGTTTAGGGCTTTGGGAGTTGTGGGGTTGGAGGCTTTAGGGTTTAAGGGTTTAGGGGTTTTTAGGGCAATCTATAAGGGTTCCTTGAAAGGGATCAAGAAGGGTTCCTTATAGGGATCCATAATGGGGTTTAGGTTTTGGTGGGTTGGGGTCTAAATTTTTTCTTTTCAGGGTTTAGGGTTTTGGGGAGGTGGGGTTTAGGGGTGTTGGCGTTTAGGTTTATGGCTTAAGGGTTTGGGGTTGGGGTTTAGGGCTTAAGACGATTCCAACTACTTTCCCAGAAACACGCCCTAAACCCTTTAAACCCTAAACCCCTAAACCCTAGACCCTAAACCCCTAAACCCTAAAACACGCGCTCCCACTGCAAATAGGAGCCCAAGAAGCCGGACTGCCAGATGCACTCCCCAACTATTCAAGCCAAAATTTAAAACAACTAGGGATAGGGTTCCTAGGGTTCCTTGAAAGGGGTCCGTAAAGGGGCTGCTATAAGGGATCTATAAGAAGGGATACTGTACTGTAGGGGCCTTAACAATTAGAATCGGGTGTTGGGGCCCATTGTACTATAACTATAATAAGGAACCCCCCAAATAGTACTTGTACTCATTTAGGCCCCTATTTGTTAGGGCGTCGGGGCAAAACAAAGAACCCTAAGGACGAATCCTACTAAAGACTCAGCCTGCTACATTAATCCTAAGCAGTAACCCTAAGGGTCCAAAGGACCCAATAATTAGGTCCTGAGGTTTCGGATAGCAGTTTATTTATGTAGTCTTGGGGGAGTATATGATTGTTGGATACGCGGACCCCAAAGTTGCAAACTTCCCTTGCTCACAAAGACTTGAAGGAAAAGTCGTAGCCTGTGGGATGCCTTGAAGAAAAGTGTGTGCTTGCTGATGATGATGGTGATGCTGCTGCTGATGGTCACGGTGATGGTGGTGGCCGTGATGATAATGGTGACGGTGATGATACTGATGTTGATGATGTTGAACTGAGAAAGAATAATAGAAATGATGATCCTGCAGACTGTTTATGATGTGTTTCCAGATGGCGACCGAAATGATCAGAAACAGGCTTTTCTGCATATCAACCTGAATGTTCTTGCCTCTGCAAGCAAAGTACATTCGTGCCTTTTCCGCGGCTACTACCAGGGCGTTCAAACCCTAAACTAAACCCTAAACCCTAAACTTTAGCATAACCTTAAACCCTAAACCTTAAACCCTATACCCTACCCCTAAACCCTACACCCTAGACCCTAACCTTAACACAAACCCCTACAACCCTAAACCTTATACAACCTCCAGCTCAGGAGTCCCAGAGCCAAGATGTTGGGAACTCCCGGTTTAGGGTTTAGGGTTTAGGGTAACCCAGATATCTGGGAATCCTCAAACGCTTAGGGCCTAGGGCCTAGTTTTGTTTTTTTTACAGTTGGGTTGAGGGCTTGTTGGTTCGGGCCAAGGGTTTAGGGTTTAGAGTTCCTTCGCCCACTTACCTAAGCCCCCAAAAGTAGGTAAAATAATGGCCCAAAGCCTATAAAAGGCTATTATTCTACATACTTTGGGGGTCCAGGTAGACACCCTTTAGCCCCTTAACCCTTACATACGCTACTCAAGCCCTGAACCGCCGCTTCGGCCTCCTTGAAAGGAAGCCTTTGCCACCTGCGACGGTTTTCAAATCAGGGTTTTTAGGATCTTGGGTTTGGGGGTGTTGGGTTTAGGATTTAGGGGCTTCGGGTTTCGGGCTTAAAGGCTGATACGGTTTAGACATTGGGGTTTAGAATGGTTCAGGGTTTAGGGGTTTAGGGTTCAGGGGTTCAAGGGTTTGGGGTTTCGGGTTTAGCAGACACGGCCTTGTTGTTAGGGATCTAGTATAGGTTCAGGGGTTGAGAGTTTAGGGTATATGTGCCTGAGTAGCTACTAACAGCAACATCTCCGCTAGCCGCCAATAACAATCTACTACAACATACTGCCAAACCCTATCCTAGTTGCAAAGACACCTAGGACCTATGAGCTTTGTTGCACAAACGGCTACTTTTCCCAACCGAAGGGAGTCAGGTTTAGGGCCGTTGCAGCAATAGGGTCTAGGAATCAGGTTTATGGCTTAGGGCCTAGGCAGGGTTTCGGATGGTTTAGGGAGTTTGCGGCCCCTTAAAGGGAGGAGTGTCCTACTTGCATCCAAACTTTGGACCCCAGAATGCCATGTCTTTTCGCCTTCAAACGTTCAGAGTTCCCTTCATCCTGAATCCAAAGGGGGTGCAGGGCCTCAGCTTTGGGTTTGCAGGCTTTTGCGCTGAGGAGTTAGGCCCTCCGAGCTTGACAAAGGCTTATGCTTCAGGCTTCCGGTAGGTTTTGTTGAAAATGTGGTCGTGGGGGGTTACGGTCATGCGATGTGAAGATCTTCTGCACAAGCCCCAGAGGTTGTTTATTGGCCCCACAAAGCAGAGAAAGAGAGAGAGAGGGAGAAGCCCAAGTTTAGAGCCCTGATCACTGTAACCCGAAAACCTGCAAGCCCTGAACCCTCAGCCCGAAACCCCCAACCCTAAACCCTATAGACCCTAAACCGTATAGACCCTAAACCCTAACCCTAGACCTGACTTTGAGGTTCATGGGTAGTTATAAGTAGGGTGTAGAAGTAGCATAACTATAGTTATAGATGTCATAGGCTTTGTAGCCTCCATTCGGGGACTTGTAACCCTACTTGTAACTACCCTTGAACCTCCATGTGGGGCCCCCATCCTACACGCGACTTCGCAGCCCCTGGACCTTCCGGCACTCGAACCCTATCTATAAGAAATAAGTGCAGTTACCCTGATAAAATCCGTAGTTACTAAGTCCTATGAACTTCAAGTAAGTCCCAAAAAGCACCACCACACTCAACTGTGGAGCCTCCTACCGCTAACCCTCCTTCCCTAAGCCCTAAGCCCTGCTATCTCACCCCTGGAGTTCTAGAACCTTTGCACAAACCACGAACCCCACAGTAAGCCTTAGAGGTATACAACCCTAACCCTAAACCCTAATTAAACCCTAAACCCTAGACCCCATACCCCTTAAAGGACCCCTCTACATCCCCAGCCCAAGGAGAACCCAAACCGGGGCACAAGACCTGTACTGCTGCCGGAAACGGATGGCCGACCAAAGCACAAACCTGAAATCGGCTTTACTGGGTTCTAAAGGGCCTTATACTTAAAGGATCATGCGACTTAGTAACTAGGGTTCTTTTGGGGGTAGCTCTACTTCGAATTACTTATCACACCACTTAAGGTACTTACAACCATATTTACTACGTCCCATGATCCTCCAAGTAGGGATCCCTAAATCCTAAACCCCTATAAACCCTATAAGCCCTAAACCCTAAACCCCTATAAACACTGTAAGCCCTAAACCGACTCCTCGAATGCCTCTAAGGATTCTATAAGCACTCTTGCGACTGCTAGTAGGGTTCGAAGAGCGTACTGAAGGGGTTCGATTTAGGGTAGTTCTCTAGATCAGGGTCCATTTTAAGGTCCTTTATATAAGGGTGCCGTACTATTTTGAGGACCCCCAAAGGGACCCTACTTTAGAGAATGACCCATTTAAGGGTTTCCGTCAAGCGGTTTGTTGAAGCTTCTATGAGGGTTGAGGGCTTAAGGTAGTAAGTCTGACTTGCAAGTGCATCTGGGGAGCTTTATAAGTGGTTTGTAGGTGTTTAGGGCTTAGGGCTTAGGTGTTGCAAAGTATTATGGGGCTTACACTGTCCTTGTTTTGCTGTTTAAACTGATCTTTGCATGGAGGGTTGTTGTTTTTGCTTTTCTCCGCATGATTAAACAAAAATATCATGCACCCACTACACTGCTCACCAACATCCCGAAGATTAACCCGTTCTAGTCATGACTGCGATTTTGACTGGAAGTCGAAGCTCGCGTCAAGACAATATACAGGCCTTAATAACTAGAATGGGGTTTTGGGGTATATTATACTATAGATATGACAACAAGCCCTAAAATAATGTAGCCCCTATAGTAGCTGTTCTCGGACTTGGCGACGTTGTAGTTGATGCGTGGGCTGCTTCGGCTCATCAAACACTTTCTGCAACATGGTTCTTAGATGTTGTTGTTATGTTGGTTCTTCGGTCGCTTTGCAGGTGCTGATTGACGGTCATCACTGTACCGTGTTCCAGGTGTGGGTTTATTGCAGCCACCAAACCACAACGACGTGCAATACCATGTCACTCTATCTACGCAACTTCGGATTTCTATCACACTTGGATTGCGCTGAAACACCCGAAGCCCTCAAATCGTCAAACCCGTAAATTCCAAGCAACACGAGGCTGCATGCGGCGATGATTCCTGGTGCCGGCCTCGCGCGCAAGGAGGGCAAGCGCGGACAGCCCGTTGCTACTGCTGCGGTATTCACCATAGATGTCGTGGATCGAATGCTAACATGGGGAAGTGGTGCCTCTAGATTCGCAGCGGTAGCAGCGGCTGTGGCAAATCAGTAAGTAGTAGTAGTAGTAGTAGTAGTAGTAGTAGTAGTAGTAGTAGTAGTAGTAGTAGTAGTAGTAATCGTCGTCGTAGTAGTAGTAGTAGTTGCAGCAGTAGCAGCAGTAGTTGTACAACTCGTAGTACTAGTAGCAGTTCTATAGTAATAGTTCGAGTAGTAGCACCAAAGTAGTAGTAGTAGCAGTAGTAGTAGTAGTAGTCGTCGTCGTCGTGGTAGTAGTAGTAGCAGCAGTAGCAGCAGTAGTTGTACAACTCGTAGTACTAGTAGTAGTTCTATAGTAATAGTTCGAGTAGTAGTACTAAAGCGGAGTAGTAGTAGCAGTAGTAGTAGTAGTAGTAGTAGTAATAGTAGTAGTGGTAGTAGTAGTAGTAGTAGTAGTAGTAGTAGTAGTGGTAGTGGTAGTGGTAGTGGTAGTGGTAGTGGTAGTGGTAGTGGTAGTGGTAGTGGCAGTGGCAGTGGCAGTGGCAGTGGTAGTAGTAGTAGTTAGTAGTAGTAGTAGTAGTACTAGTAGTAGTAGTAGTAGTAGTAGTAGTAGTAGATACAACAGTGGCAAAACTCTGTTTGAATAACCCAGCCATAAATACAAAGAGACCCTGAAGCCTAAACCCTAAAACCATCTAAAACCCCACTCCCTCACCGTAGAGCCATGGAGCCCGACCCCCTAAGCCGGAAAATCTAATCCCAAACCCTGCACCCTAAGCCTTGTACCCTGAACCCTCAACCCCCAACCCTGCCTTCTAAACTTTAGCACCTGCCTAGACCCCTCAACTACGCTCTAATATACCCCAACTACTCTACTAAGGGCCAGAAGGACTCTATTAAAGGGGCCTTGTCGGGTCCTGATGAACTCTAAACTTGAAACCCTAAACCAGGTTCCCCAATAGCCCACTAATGATAAGGTTGCCCTTTTTCTTGATATTCGGCTATAATAAGGAGACCCAAAAATGAAACGGGCGAAAGGGTACTACTGAGGAACCCAGTAAAGGCTAAAGTTTGAAGACACAAATCCTATACCAAGCAGCTCATCTGACCGCAGCTGGAGGACACCCACCTGTGGCGCTTAGGGTTTAGAGGTTCCTTTACCGGGTTCCTTAAGGAAGCCGAACCCTCTTATAGTAACCCCTTTAAGGAGTTCTTCCAAGGCTTTCTTTAAGGGTTTCGGATTTCCATTAAGGGATCCTTTCAAGGCTCCTTTACGCAATCTATAGGGGTCCTTTACCGTCTTTCCTTTATGGGGTCCTTTAAGGATAGGCTTCGTGTAAAGGGGTCCTTTAGGGGCTGTGGGTTCCTCCAAGGGATCAAGGCTCCTTTAAGAGCTTAGGATTGAATTAAGGGTTGCTTGCAGGGTTGTCAGGTTCAGGTTTAGGGTTTAGGGTTTGGGGTTTAGGGTTTAGGGTTTAGGGTTTTGTAAGGGTCCCATGATACTCAGTGCGATAAAGGTACCGTAGGGGCTCGATTACGTGTACTATTATTAGAGGCATATTAGGTAAGTTTTCCAGATCCCAACATTGTAACATGTAATAAACACAACTTATACTAGGTGTCGATTTCAACAATCCCCAAAATTATTCAGAATTAGGTCTCTATATTATACAACAAGGGACCCGCGGAAGTAAAGCTCGACGATTTCATAGTAGCTAGGAGTAAGATGGAAGCGCAACCGGGTCCGACATGTGTGGAAGTAACGTCTTGTAAATACTTGTGTATGGTCGATGTCCGATCCCGATTGCCAGCATGCTCCAACTACACGCAAGTCGGTATCGACTTCATGCTCTTGGTTCCCCCAAGTACTGCTGCATGCAAAAAGTTCCGGCAACGATTTGCACTTCTCACAGCAACCCCGACCCTCTGTAAACGAGCACCCAAACGCCGAACACTGGAGTAATCCGAAAAGTAGATGAGTAAATCCTATTATAAGCCCGTTTACGAGTCCATGCGCCAGCTTCACTTACACCCGGGCCGAGACGGACGACGCGAAGCGTTTAAAATTACGACCAGCCTAAGAAAGACGGTCGATTAGCTCGACCCAAAACAACGAAAACATCAGAGAAAGACCGCAGCAAGCTCGGAACCTCCAACCCCAAATGGTGAGCTTGAGGATTCTTCTATATGCACTTCCGCCCCATCCCCAAATAAACGAGATGCAGTTTGGGGTTAGTGGCCGACAAATCACCCAGAAGAAACGAGGAGCCATCAGGATCACGTAGAGCACCAACGCCAAGTGCATGTGGCCAAGCTGTGTTACCCAGAACCTCTGAGGGCTGTTTGAAGGTGCAAAAGGATTCCCACAAGAGTTTCTCTTTAAGGGCTCCTCATTTTAATGGTAAGGCTGTTCTAGAAAAGGGCTCCTATATGCCCTCTGAATAAAAGTGCCTGTAATGGCTGTTATAAGGGTTCCCAGAATATGCATAGGCTTTAGAGCGTTTTTCTTGAGGATTCATAGAGGGTTCACTATTGCATAGGGGGCTTAGGGCATCGGGTTACCTGTACTCGAGCAGAGCCTGTCTTTTTGGTTGTTTTGTTATGGTTTCTATCGATCGGTCTATCAGTACATGCATAACTTGTTTGATGAAAAGGTATGCTTTTCGGGCCACAGGTATAGGGTTTAGGTTGTCGGGTTCGTTTAGCCGTGGATTTCGGGGTTTGGGGGGGTTCCTGGACACCGAGGCTTACACAAACGCTCCGATACATATTGGCCGGGAGTTAAGTGCTGGGATTGATTTCGGGGCGGTCTAAGCAAGACCCTGTCCCAAATCGCCAGCAGCGCAGCCACTAGCCTTCCGAACCCCCAACCCCTAAACCTGCATCTGTTCAGGGCTTATACTGTAGGCTTTAGGATTTGGACGTGCAGGGTGTAGGGTATGTAGGGTTTGTAGGGTTTCTCCGAGTTTGACGCAAACCTTGTTACCCTTCGAGCGCAGAGTGCTGAGTTCCAAAACATTTATAGGTGCTTTCGACAAAGAACAAGACGTACTGCCAGATCGGCAAGCGAGACCCAACATAAATCTTTGACCACAACACAAATACTCCAAACCCCAAACCCCCGACGTAAACCGAAAAGCCGACACCCGGAAAACAACGGGACACCTGCGCCCGAAAAGCATTATTCGCCGAAGAACGCACCACCCAGATCGGGCTTCTTGGTCTCCTGAGGACGGCTTGGGATATAGGGTTTGGGGTATTTGGTTGTCTGTTGAGCTTAATGAGCGGCTTTCTGCTGTCCCTTTGGGCGGTTAACGGTTAACGGTTTCGATTTTCAGGGTTTTTACAGCGTTCTCTATATAATCGGGTTTAGCGTTCAACTCAATTAATAGTTCATGTTTTGAATGATTGAAATTTTATCTGGTGTGGCGACACCACTCGACTACATGTGTAGGTAGGCAGGTGGGCTGAACGCTTTGTGTATATACGTGCTCTCTTGCTTGTCAAATGTTCAATTCGTCAAGAACCGCCGAGTCTCCGTGTAGATGACGAGGTACCCATAGATGAGCCGAGCCAGCAAGCAATCGATCATGGCTAACCTCACAGGCATGCTGTACAGATCAGGAATCAACGCCTGGGAACGTGGTATTTAACGGCTCGGAAGCGAATGATCTTGGGGATATCGCTAAAGTACACCGACAAACCTCTGGCACTTCAAGCAGCATGGCTGGTTCAGCATACGTTGTGCAGGTGACTCACATCCACAAGCAACATAACCATAAGTGTTTCCTGCGCGCGAGCATGTTCCACAACCTGAATTGACCTCTTTTCAGACAAGCTGGAGGCAAGGCATTGCACACGTGTTGCTGCTGTCTTGCCTTGGCCAAGTCCATCATTTCCACCTATGGAAACTGAGCACCACGCACTGGCATCAATGGCGAGATACTACCTGCAAGTTGATCGAACCGTGGCTTTGTCTCGCGGTTTGGGTTCTAAGGGAATCCGTTGACATGATCCCGAAACTAGCTTCGTCTTTCCACTCCATTTCGTTGGTTTGGGAAACTCTGTAGCTTATGCGGTGAGCCAAAAACAACATCCTCGTAGCCTACAGTTCCAGCCAGCCGGCATGCCACCAACAGCAGAATCCCACGCAGATAAGACAAGTGCTGATTCCCGTCAATCCCATGCCCATCGCGAGGAAGCAAAACAATTCAAGACGCACGATGTGCAAACATTCGCGGCGACAAATTGTTGGTTCCAAACACCAGTCGGAAGGGCCGCACAAACATGACGACTGAATTGCTACACAGTGATGTTTTTTACATCCGACGGTATAGCTATCCAGATGCACGACATGCAGTGACCTCTAAACCCTAAACCAACCCGAACCCCTAGACCATGAACCAACCCTAAACCCAAAGCACTAAGCCATCCGTGGTTGCCGTAGCTGGTAATCGTACAGCTGCGGATCGCCGTGGGTCAAGCAAGGACGCCCTCTGCCACCCTGACTCAGGCTCAACTCCGCGGGCTGCAGCCCAGAACCAGCTTGTGGCCCTTGTGCAGCTGGGGCGTTCAGGGTAAGCTGAAACTATGAACTAGAGGTTCGTAGGGATTATGGAAGTAGCACCAATGATGCTGAACAAGTCCTGCATTACAAAGAGTAGCGAATACTATTGGTAGCTCCCTTGGTTTAGGGTAATGTCGTTGTACAGTACCACCCAACAGTAATCAAATTCGCAGCAACGACACAGGAAACAATTCATGGTCATGATGCTTTGCAACAGAACCGTATGTCACCAGCAACGACCAAGCATGGCGAACGGCGAATATGGGAGTTTCCGAAAATAGGGGACCCTAATAGAGTACCCTATAGTAGGATCCTTCATTTCAGGACCCCAAAATAAGGTACCCCTTGGAAACTCCCATATACGAGCAAGCAGTATTCCGCTTCAGTTGAACACTTCCAACAATCACACGGAGAAGAAGAAAGTCAAGTCTGACATGACGCCGCTAAGCAACCTAGCCAGTGACAGAAGACGACAGTACGAGCAACGGGAGATAAACACTAACAGGCTGGGCGGGTACAACAAGTACTGAGAGGATCATGGGACGTCATTACTAGAGTCATTATTAAGATGGCCATACTTATAGTTACTTACAACCCGGATTAAGGTATTTGTAACCATGCGTACTAGGTCCCATGATCCTCCAAGTATCTGTCAAGAGCTCAAAACCTTACAGAAGTGAGGTAAACCCACAAATCACAGGCACATTAAGGCACGTAATATAAGGGCCTCAACAATTAGAATAGGGTGTTGGGGCCCGATATACTATACTTATAATAAGGAGCCCCCAAAATAGTATTGGTAATTCTTAAGGCCCCGATAGGCCCTATAGTATAGTATCCTTATAGATCCCCAAAAGAAACCCTTATAAACCCCTTTAAAGGAACCCTAGGAACCCTTTAGGTAATTAGCAAGGCCCCTAACCCTAAACCCTAAACCCCAAACCCCCCTAAACCCTAATCCCTAAACCCTAAACCCTAATCCCTAAACCCTAATTCTTTAAACCCTAAACCCTAAACCGTAATCCTGGGGACATATGAAGCTCCCTAGAAGATTGCGCCTAGGGACTCCGGGGTTTTCAGGGGTTTAGGGTTTTAGTGATTTAGGGTTTAGGGATTCAGGGATTTAGGGTTTAGGGATTCAGGGATGCAGGGTTTAGGGTTTAGGGGTTTAGGGTTTTAGTGATTTAGGATTTAGGGTTTTAGTGACTTAGGATTCAGGGATTTAGGGTTTAGGGATTCAGGGATGTAGGGTTTAGGGTTTAGGGGTTTAGTGATTTAGGATTTAGGGTTCAGTGATTTAGGGTTCAGGGATTCAGGGATGTAGGGTTTAGGGTTTAGGGATTCAGGGTTTCGGGTTTAGGGTTTAGGGATTTAGGGTTTAGGGGATGAGTTTTGGGGCCGAGCGCTTAGACGGTTTAGCTTGTGTACTGCCCCCATAAAGTAACAGTCTGTAATAGGGCTACTATTAATTAAGGGCCGAATATATCTATATTATAACGATTATTCAACTGTTAGTGAGTGCCCTAATGCTCCTGCACCCTCGTAGTGAGATCCCAAACCCTAGCCCCCAAAGCCGAAACCCTCGCCCAGAAAGCCCAAGACCCTCTTACGAGCCTTAGAGTGGGGGCAGTAGCCCAGGTTTACCTTAGCCTACCAAAACCTACTTTTTGTAGGGTCACTGTAAATTCCATAGTAGGGTTTATAATAAGAACCTACAAAAAAGTAGGGTTTGGTAGTTTAAGGTAGGGTGAGAAATCAGGATTCTGTCTGCACAGTTTGTCTCGGGCCACTCGGGTCTAGCACTTGCAGGGCTCGAGCCCTAGACCCTGTGTTTTCGAACCATTACGGTTGGACAACTTGGTAGTTTCAGAAAATACTGAACTCTGATATAATATAACGACCCCGAACGGTATAGTCAATGCATGCAGCCGTAAACAAAGTACTTCCAGCTCGAAGAAACCTTTTTGAAGGCCAAACCTTGCTGCGCCTATGAGCACTAATTCTTCCCTTTGTGCCTTACTGCTATTCCTGCAATGCGCAACCGGGGATGAGTAGTTGCAAATCTGGACGCTCGACATCACATCATCATCACAATCCCTACACCTAGAGTCGGGTTTGGGGGTAAATTATACTATATCTACAATAAGCAACCCCCACAATAGTGTTGGTAATTATCGAAACCCTAAACCCTAACCCTAAATTACAGTCCCTGGTAAGAGGGCTCCCAGGTGGTGATATGCTCCAAACTTAAGTCCCTCACCAGGACCCTCTTTGTACCTTCAAAAAAGGGGTATGAGTCCCAAATAATCTGAGTTTAGGGTCTAACTAACAGAGGGTAGATGGAGGTTCTAAGACGTTTGCGTGCTTGGACTCTTGGGGGATAATTAAACTTGTGATTACGAAGGTCATTCATCAACTGACATCTGGTCGTTGAACAGATGTCCGGTATCCAATAACCCGAATGACCCTGGGCATCAAAACAGCCCAAAAGCCCAAAAGCCTTAATATATGAGTCCTTCGATTCCAACGGTAAGAGTTTTCAGTCAAAAAGGGGACCCTGATGAAGGCGTAACGAACCCATTTGGATTCTCAGTACATCCGGAAACCACCACATGAAGCACAAAACAAGCCTTAAAGTCAGCGAGTATAGTACGAACAATGGAACTATCTTCTTCAACAGCCGCGCACCAAAAAAGTTCAAACTTTAAAAAGATGGACTAAATAGATAAAGCCGAATTCTTTCAAGTTCTGCCATTGGCTAAGTAAGGGAAAGAACACGACAATTGCCGTAGACTACCCCTAAACCCTAAACCCTACCATACCCTTGAAGAAAACACTGAGCCCAGAACCTTTTTGTGTAGGGTTGAGGTTTCTTTTATATTTGAGCCCCGTTTTGCGTCTGCACCCCCTTTCTCCAGAGCATACATCCTGCAAGGGTGTAGGGTTGAGGGTTTAAATAATTACCGATACTATTTTGGGGGGTTCCTTATTATAATTATGGTATAATGGGCCCCAAAACCCCATTCTAATTATGAAGGCCCCTAGACTATAGTACCCCCCATAATACCCCTTATAGTAACCCTTATAGACCCCTTGAAAAGTAACCCTATTCTAAATATTAAGGCCCCTATAGTGTAGCGGGCCTCCGACTTGACAGAGGATCGAACCTCAAAAAACCCTACCTCCCCCCCACCCTCCTCCGACAGTCCTTAGGGCTCTAAGGACTCATATAGAGTTATAGGTTCCTTTAACGGGATCTATAAGGGGTCCTTAAAAGGGATCTACAGGGTTTAGGGCTCTAAGGACTCATATATTAAGGCTTTTGGGCCCAAAGACCATACTATACAAGGCTGTTGGGACATTTTGATCCCCAGCGAGTCTAGGTACATACGAGCACAAACACTGAAACCCTATAACCCTTCACTCCGATAGGCCCTAAATACTAATTCCTGAAAGTTTGATCCCTCCAACAACCAAAGCAAAAGATAAACTTAAACCCCTAAACCCCTAAACCCTAAACCCCTAAACCCTAAACCCCTAAACCCTGAACCCTGGATGAAGGAGCGCAGGTACAAAAGAGGATGCCCAGAACCACGTTGATGGAAAGGTTGACACTCCGAGCGCCGAAGCCAAAGCTGTCCTGCATTCGAGAGTTCATGTATAGGGTTCTTTAGGGTTTAGGGTTTAGGGTTCCCGCCTTCCTAGACCCCTCAACCACCCCTTTATTGCAGCCCCAAATTATCTCTTCATGAGAAATGTCAGAGCCCTTCAAAGGGCACTATTGTAGCCCCAAATTATCTTAATAAGAAATCTCAGAGCCCTTTAAAGGGCACTTGGGGGGTCCTGGTTTAAGGAATCTGCAGATTCCTACAAGGGTTCTGTCGCAATTAGGATGGAGGGCGTAGGGCTGAGAGTTGATGGTTCGTTTGCGGGGATTCGTGTTTAAGGATTCTTTAGGGTTTGGGGTTTAGGGTTTAGGGTTAGGGTTTAGGGTTTAGGGTTTAGGGTTAGGGTTTAGGGTTTAGGGTTTAGGGGTTAGGGTTTAGGGTTTAGGGTGGTCAAGGATTCTGTGTAAGCGCGTGGAACCCTTGACTAATAGCCTAAGGCTCCCGGTGCCTATAGTACAGATACTTAGGCCTCAAAATACCTTTATTGGGACCACCCTTAAAATCCTAAGTTTCTACGATATGGGAGTTTCCGAAAAATGGGGGTACCTTCTTTTGGGGGTCCTTATAATAAGGATCCTACCATTTAGGGTACTATATTAGGCATCCCCTATTTTCAGAACCTCCCATATGGGCACATGGAGCCTTAGGGCTTTTTTTCCGCAGAGCCTAAACCCTAAGGTACCCAATAATTTACTATAGATGCCTATTATGGTAGCTAATAATTTACTATAGATCCCTACTATGGTACCTTAAACTAAATCCCTTAGCACGAACCCATGCCTTGGGGTTAGAGTTCAGGGTTTAGGGATTAGAGTTCGGGGTTTCGGGCTTGGGGGTTAGAGTTTAAAGCTTGGGGGTTTAGGGTTTAGGGCTTAGGGTTTAGGGTAGGGTTTAGGGTTTAGGGCGTAGGGTTTAGGGTTTGAAGCTTTGGGCTGGAGGAAGAGTCGACAGACTGGTCCTGGTTCTCTGGCTCAGACAGGTTCTTCGCTTCCTGCCCAAAGGCAAGCTATGCTGCCAAGCGGGGCCAGGCTTCTCACGCTTGCGAGTCCAACATCCTACACCCGCGAGAGAAACACCATAATGTAAAACCCTGATTTCTCGAGGCCCTCTTCGGATTTGTATAGGGGCCTTAATAATTGGAATGGGGTTTCGGTGTGTATGATACTCTGTATATATATATATATATATATAAATATTACACCCTATATATCATAAGGAAGCCCCAGAACAGTTTTGGCAATGATTCAAGCCCCGAGAGTAGAACCCTTGAAGGAACCAACAACCACCTGAGAGTTCCACTGACCGTCGTATTACAATGAGAAAGGCCGTAAAAACCTTTCCTGAACCCTTACACCTTGATAGAACTCTTCTGGAACCCTAAACCCTCAACCGCCCCTTATAGAACCCTTCTAGAACCCTTTAAACCCTAAACAACCCTTCTAGAACCCTAAACCCTAAACAACCCTTCTAGAACCCTAAACCCTAAACAACCCTTCTAGAACCCAAACCCTAAACAACCCTTCTAGAACGGTGAGGCTTGGCAGGCGCAAGTTGGTAGCTGTAGGGTTTACCTGGACCCTGCGGAACCTGCATTTTTGGGGTTTCTTCCTTAAATGAGTCCTGAAAAGTGTAGATGTAAGGACCGTAGTAGTTAGAATAAGGTTTTGGGGGTTCCTTAGTGGTATTCTAGTATAAAATACCACCTAACCCTGTTCTAATTATTACGGCCCCTCTACTTAAAGGATCAAGGGACTTAGTAACTAGGGTTCTTATCGGGGTAACTATACTTAAAAATACTTATAACTCCAAGTAAGGGACGTATAACCACAGTTACTGAGTCCCATGATCCTCCAAGTAGTAGGATTCTTCCTGAGCCCTGGAATGCAATGCTGTTGCGGGGTTAGTTTACGGCATGGCTCAGGTTCTATTCAGAAGAAGCCAAAGTGACCAACACAATGGTACTACATTTTAGGGTCTAGGTCCAGGTATACGAATGTATAGATTTACATATAGATAGATAGACAGAGAGATAGATAAACAGAGGAATAGACAAATAGATAGATTGATTGAATGATTGAGGGTCGGACTCATTGCTCCAGAACCGGCCCCTCTCTCTCTCTATCTATATACATATATATATATATACATACATGCATGCATGCATGCATACATACATACTACATACATACATAGGCATAGGACCCCTTGTAGAACTCGTCAAGGAGCCTGATCGGAACTCTGCTTGAGTTCAGGCTAGAGCTTATGGGTTTTTTCGAAGGTTCAGAGGTTTAGGGTTAAGGGATTTAAGATTCACGGGCGTTGAGAGCTTTTGAACTGCTTTTTCCTGTTTGCGTGGACCTTAGTGCCAAGTCCCCCGCACCCCCCCCAAGCCCAAACAATAAAACCCCAAATCCAAATGTGCGGAGTCCAAGTGCGCAGGAGCCTCGGCCCAAACTCCAAGCCCTTACCTGGACCCTGTAGAACCTGCCGCTTTAGCGTTCACCATTATGATTTCCAGGCAAGCCCCTAAGCCATAAACAATAAACCAACTGTGATGCTGCAGAGATGTCACAGCCCCATTACTAAACCCCAAAACCTGAACCCTAAACCCCTAAACCCTGAACCCTACACCCCTAAACCCTGAACCCTAAACCCCTAAACCCTGAACTGAGCTCTAAACCCTACCTTAACCCCAAATATATAACCTACCCTCTTTTAAGGACTTATATAAAGAAATCATAACAGGGAACCCTAAAAAGGCAGGTTCTTTGGGGTCCAGGTGCACCCTAAGCCCGAACTCTAAACAGAGCCTCCGGAGTGAACAGCACCTTAAAGAACTGGAACTTGATCAAGTTCATGTACCGGAGCCTGGCTCGGACTCCACCCTCGTGCTCCTGGACCCGCGTAGTGAGATCCCAAACCTTAGCCCCCAAAGCCCAAAGTCAAGTTCATGTACCGGAGCCTGGCTCAAACTTCCAAGAATTGGGGTTGAGGGGTGTAGGGCTTCGGGGTTTAGGAGTTAAGGGTAGTTCATGTACCGGAGCCTGGCTCAAACTTCCAAGAAGTTGGGGTGTTTGGGGGCTTAGGGGTGTAGGGCTTAGGGGTTTAGGAGTTTAGGGGTGGAGGGTTTTAGGGGTTTTAGGGGTGCAAGAGTGTGGGGTTTAGGGGTTTCTGGGACTAGGTTCCTGAGTAGCCCCATTATTAATAAGGGTACCCTTTTTCCTACTATTCGGTTTCAACAAGGGGACCCTGAACCAAAAAGGGCAAAAGGGCACTACTCAGGAACCTAGGGGACATCCTGACATCCCTACAATATACCCGAAAAACCCACTATTAAGGGCCATAAGGGCTCTATTAAGAGGCACTTGGGGCGTCCTGGTTCTGGGACATCCTGACATCCCGATCTCTTCTAAGAGTGTCGGGTTTCCAGCTTCAGGCTCCAGTTCCGGGGGGGGGGGGGGCCCNCCCCTGGCCCCTAGCCTTTTGGGCTGTGGGGAGGAACTCCTGACACCCCCGCGTTTTTGGAAGGGGGGGGGTTTCCAAGCCCGGCGCCCTGTCCCGGGGGGGGGGGGGCCCTACCCAAGCGCAAAAGAGCTGGAGTCATGGTACGGTTGATGATGTAATGGGGTTCCTTTAAAGGGATCTGTTAGGGTACCTTTAAGGGTTCCTTTAAGGGATCTAGAGGGCTATAGGGTTTAGGGTTTAGGGTTGATGATAGAAGTCCTGCATTACCCATGGGACCCATAATAAGGAATATACCATAATTCCCATAGTCTAGGGTCGTTAAGGTGATGCAGGATTTGCATCATCAACCGTATGTTGTGTTTGCTTCGGGTAACTGCGTATGGTCAGTTCAGAGCGACAGCCGTCTGCAGCTTCCTCCCTAGGCTGTTCAGCAGCCCGCTTGGCACAAAGTACATACTTGTAGCGATATAGTGACATTATAGTCGGAACCCAGAAACCAAAAAGTAAAAAAGTGTACTAAGTGTACTACTGAACAACCTTAGATAAGCTTGCTTCCCCTATAAGCCACAGAAATGAAAGGTTAAACTTTCCGATTACTGCAAAACTAACAGAACCCAAACAAGTTTAAAGGCCTGGTATTTAGGAGCTAAGTAAGCCTTCTCTAACCCCCCGGCGACACCAGCTACGTGTCGCGCCCAGTCCTTCGGACTTAGGAAACCATTAAAAAAAGTAATGATTTGAATAGTCTCCTGGGCTTTATATGAACAGAAGTAAAAAAAGACTCCTAAGATATTTTGAATATGCTCATGGGTTTTATGAACAGAAGTCCAAAAGAATTCCTAAGGAGATTTTATTCTCGTCACGAGAACCTGCGGCGTCTTTGTGCACATATCGGTCGTTCTCTGAAGTATAGGGCACCTCTTTAAGTTCCCAAAATAGTACGGCACCCGTGTAGAAGGGACCCTAAAAGGGACCCTGATTTAGAGAACTACTATAGGGGCTTGTACTATATTTATAATAAGGAGCCCCCAAAATAGTATAGGTAACTATTAAGGCCCCTATACTACACTACCCTTATCGAGATGCACCAAATCCAGGGTTTCCGTCTGTCATACGAACGCCCGAAGACTTAGACCAGGGTTTTAGGGGTGCCTGTACTACCAGAACCCTACAGAGGCAGGACCCCGAACCTCGTGCACACCCAAAACATGAAAATTTCCCTGCAGCGCACTAGCGCAATATAGAGGTCTGGAATATTCAAGCCTTCATAATCGCTATAACACATTAATCCTACAACATAGTCATACATATACCCCAACCATGGTTCTCATCAAGGCCCCAATTTCAAACGCCCTCAAGACAGTGCCCAAGTCTCATCTCCATGGCGTGTGCACTCCACCTCAAAAGTTGCACCCGTTCCGCAGGAGTGTTGAGAGGGGCCTACTATTAGGATTGCTTTTATTTTTATTGGTGTTATGATTGTTCAATATGATTGCTGTTACTACTAATAGCAGTATGATTATTGCCATGAATATTGGTAGTATGATTAGTACTATTGATATTATTGACTAGTATCTGCTACTGTTGTCATAATAACTACATTCGTATTCGGTTTCAGGGTTTAGGGCTTACTAAACCCGCAACCCGGAGCCCCCCCCAATTATTGTTCAGGCATCCTGTAAGTGTATATAGGGACCCCAAAAAGCACATAAGCATAAGCATTTGAAAGGGACATCCCTACCTTATTGGGCTTCATTATAAGGGGGTTTGTATGGGATATACCTATCCTAGTTTTTGCTTGTGTGCTTTTTTAGGGCCCTAGTATAGGAACTTTCCTTGAAGCTTTGACAGCTGCTTCAGGGCACCTATGGGGCATTGGCAGGGTTCCACCACGGCTGGACAAGGATTCCCGTAATGGTTCCTATCTTCAGGGCTGATGAGGGCGTCTACCTTCAACTACTAGAATATTGTTTCTTGCAGGTTCTTCCTGGGCTTTTAACCAGGGAGAAAAAAGTATAAACTTTTTTTCCAGAATGGTTCCTTTAAGAAAAAAGTATTAAAGTATGGTACTCCAAAGCCCAGCTTCTAGCTCCTTTTCAGCCCTGCAAAACAGTTGGTAGGTTCAGGTAGGGTCTCTGAGGCGCAGGGACCGAAGCCCTGAAAAAGGGTTCAGGGTTTAGGGTTCAGGGATTAGGGATTAGAGTTTAAAGTTTAGGGGTTGGGGGCCTTAGGGTTTAGGGGTTTAGGGGTGTGGGGCCCAGTGTGGGGTTTTAGGGTTTAGGGTTAAGGGATTAGGGTTTAGGGTCTCGGGTCCAGGGTTCAGGGCTTGGCTTACACCCAAAAAGCCTGCAAGTTAAAGAAATCGTAGCAAGGACCCGCAAGCATGTAGGTTTTTCAGGGTCCAGGTGGACTTAGGATGTGGTTGTAGGGTTTAATATAAGACACATGATTAGGGTTTAGGGTTTGGGGTTTTCTGTCTGGGGTTCAGGATTTAGGGTTTGGGCCGAGGGCTTAAGGCAAACTCAGGGAATCACAAAAAGGCACCTCAGAAAGAACCCTGAACTGAACTTTTAGCCTACCCTAATGCTCCTGGACCCTCGTAGTGAGATCCCAAACCCTAGCCCCCAAAGCCGAAACCCTCGCCCAGAAAGCCCAAGACCCGCTTACGAGCCTTAAGGTATTGCTTTGAGGTTTTGAGGTCTGCGATACTACCAATTGCTTAAGGAACCCGTTGTCATTGTATTAAGGTAGCATCATGAAACACCAAAACCCTAAACCTTAAACACCAAATTCCTAAACCCTAAACCCTAACACAAAGTGGCAAACCCCTAACTCCGGAAACCGAGAAACTCAACCAAAAGGCCCCAAGCTCGGAGAGTCTTAAGTCCAAGGGATCTAAGGACTCATATATTAAGGCCTTTGGGCCCAAGACCATACCATATAAGGCTTTTGGGCTATTTCGATGCCCAGGGTTAAGACCACAAGGTCGAAGATCCTACTTGGAGGATCATGGGACTTAGTAGTTCCTTTTAGGGCACTATACGGTTCTACAATCGGGGTTCTTTAAAGGGATCCTGAAAGGGATCTATAAGGGTTGTGTATTGGGGGGGGGGAGGATCATGGGACTTTAGCAAGTATGGCTTAGGGTTCCTTTTTAGGGTACTATAGAGTTCTATAATAGGGTTCCTTATAATGGGGGTTATGGGACTTAGTAAGTATGGTTACAAGTACCTTAATTGGGGTTATAAGTAATTATAGATATAGTTACCTTAATAATAACCCTAGTTACTAAGTCCCATGATCCTTTATGTGGTATCGTAGTATAGGACCCCAATACGAAACTGTGGGAAACCCTGCTAGGAACCCTTAAAGGAGCCCTTAGTCGCTAACCCTAAACTCCAAACCCCCAAAAACCTAAACCCTAAACCGCGGCTCTGCAAAAAGAGCCCTTAAAGGGGACCCTGCTATAGAACCTTTAGTACCCTAAGGGTACCCTTTTTAAGGATCCCTTATGGAACCCTTACAAAAAGAGCCCTTGAAGGAAGCGTTAAAGGAACCCTTAAGGGCACCCTTGAAGGAAGCCGTTTAAGGACCCCGTTAAAGGTATCCTTCTGGAACCTCTAATCTAAAGGAACTCTTCAAGAGAACCCTTAAACTGGGCTTTTAAGTAACCAGGGAGAAAAAAGTATAAACTTTTATTCCATAAAGGTTCCTTTAAGAAAAAGTATTAAAGTATGGTACTCCAAAGCCCAGCATCTCCAGCTCGAGTTTTTTGGCCTCTACCTCCTTCTGCTTCATCTGGAGCTGGAGGTGCAGGTTGTGTTTGCCCTGCTTGCTCGACGAGGAGGTGGCCTGTCCAGGGTATCCATCTGAAGTCCGTGGTTGTGACCTGCGAGCAGAGCGACTTCGCAGAAGAAGCTTCACCCTCCGAGTCGCGGGTTTCGAGCTTCGCAGCTTGGCCTTCGCGCTCTTCGATGGAACGGCGGGTGTCTTGGCCTGGGGGGGCTTCTCTGGAGGGCCGGCGGGCATTTTTTTCGCCACGACGGGTTTGGGCTCTTCGGCGGCCAGTAGACGCCGGCGGCGACTGAGTCGGTTCTGGACCATGTGGTTGTGCCCAGCCACTCACTGTCAATGGGAGCCCTTGAAGGCATCCTTATATGGAACCCTTTGAAGGATCCCTTCAAGAGAACCCTTAAAGGGAGCCCTTAAACCCTAAACCCTAAGCCCTTAAAGGGAGCCCTTAAACCCTAAACCCTCAACCAAAAAACCTTAAAGGGAGCCCTTAAACCCGAAACCCTAAACCCTTAAAGGGAGCCCTTAAACCCTAAACCCTAAACCCTTAAAGGGAGCCCTTAAACCCTAATCCCTAAACCCTTAAAGGGAGCCCTTAAACCCTGAACCCTAAACCCTTAAAGGGAGCCCTTAAACCCTAAACCCTAAGCCCTTGAAGGGAGCCCTTAAACCCTAAACCCTCAACCAAAAAACCTTAAAGGGAGCCCTTAAACCCTAAGCCCTTAAAGGGAGCCCTGATCCTCTGGGGACTCCCACTGGAGGACGAGGTACGTCCTGGGAAGGCTGGTACTTGGAAGCTTCATGGGCGGTTAGTAAAATAAGGTTACAGTGGGGTTCCTTTAATTTAAGTGATCTATAAGGGATATATAAGGGAAGCTTCATGGGCAGTTAGTATAAAAGTGTGATTATTACAGTAACTGTACTTATAAGTGTATAACAGTGTAATTATTAGGGTAACTGTACTTATCAGTGTGTATAACAGCAATTAAGGTACTTATAACCATACTGTAAAGAATCTATGAGGACTAAGTAAAAAAAGGTGATTATTAGGGTAACTGTACTTATAAGTATATATATATATGTATATATAACACCAACTAAGGTACTTATAATCGTGCTTACCACAGATCCTTCAAGTACTTGAAGGTTCATGGGCAGTTAGAAGTAGGGTCTATACGTACGGTGGGTTCCTTTAATTGAAGGGATCTATAAGGGATATATAAGGGAAGGTTCATGGGTAGTTATACGTGGGCCTTAAGGGTTTAAGGTTTCGGGTTCAGGGTTTAGGGGTCTACTTGAAGGGGCAGGGGACTTAGTAAGTTGGTTAAAAGTAGGCTTGTAATTAGGGTAACTCCATTTAGGGCACTTATAGCTCTACTTATAACCTATTTACTAAGCCCCCTGTCCTTCAAGTAGGGTAGTTATAACCCTAAGGCTCTAAGGACTCATAGTTCAAGGCTTTTTGGGCCTAAAGACCATATTATATAAGGTTGTTGGGCCATTTTGAGCCTTAGGGTAAGTCGGCCTTAAGGGTTGAAGGTTGAGGGGTTTCGCTGTTCCTCAGAAAACATGCAGGCGACCTTGCCACGCTGGCTTGTCGTTCGTTATCCTTGACTTGGAACATATGTGGCTCATTTAGGATGCGCTGTCTGGGTTCTGGGTCAGAAACAGAAACTTCTTGCGATGATGTTGAAAGGAATTCCGTCTCCCCCTCAACATACAACAAAACGACTTAGGATGTCCTTGACCCGAAAGAAGGTCCTGTCAAAGTCCCTCAATTCCCAACCATACACTGGCTGCAAAGTTCGATCTTGGGGCAAACGCCTAGCTTCTGACAGTGGCAGTGGTGGGGTTCAGAAGCTGCATGAATGAAGCTGTGCAGTCCAGACTGGAGGATCGTGGGACTTATAGTAAGTATGGTTATAAGTACCGTAGTTGGGGTTATAACTATAAGTAATTTTAAAAACAGTCTGAGTCGACCCTTTAAGTAGAATAGAGTCAGGCGCTTGAAGTCCTCTCGAAACCCTCTGAAAGCTGCTAGACAACCGCTGAACCAAGCTCAGGTAGGAGTTGGGATTAGGGGGACTCTGGGGATATTAGGGGGACTCCGGGGGATATTAGGGGGACTCTGGGGATATTAGGGTGACTCTGGGGGATATTAGCGGGACTCTGGGGGATATTAGGAGGGACTCTGGGGGATATTAGCGGGACTCTGGGGGATATTAGGGGGACTCTGGGGGATATTAGGGGGACTCTGGGGGATATTAGGGGGACTCTGGGGGATGTAGAGACTCTCACAATACCTAGGATCAGAAAGGTCACGATCATCAAGTTTCAGTTGCAGAATTAACTGAGGACCCAAAGCCGCCGGGTAAAAACAAATAAGAGCAATTGAGGGTCTGAGGGTTTAATGCTTCAGGTGTCACGGGCTGTAGGGTTTAGGGTGTAAGGCTTTAGGGCTTCAGGGTTGAGGGTTTGGGGTCAAGAGTAGGCCGGCCCTACAACCCATGCGACCCCAATTGGGCATGTCAACAGCATGCAGGCTTCAGCATCTATGTTTTCTTAAGTGATGCTTAAGTTCATGACTGTAGCAACACTGGCATTATGGCCTGATTGATTCCATGATAATTAACAAGGAATACCAGCGTTATCATCATTACTAGTTTGGGGCAATTACTTGAGATGCTGAAGATTCAGAAGCGGAGACCCCGTTACACCAAAAGCCGCAGACAAGTCTGCTCGTGCCGCGAAGAATCATGTAGTAGTGCGTGACGTTCGGCACGCTCGCCTGAAGCTCGTCTTAGGCTGTAAGTTCTGAAGAGCATTTTCTAGCTCAGGGTTGTAACGATTATCAAAAGTCCCTGTATCGCTGTACTGCAACAGACCGCCAAAAGCCCACTCTTATTGTCAAACTAAGAACCGCAATAACTTGAGGCCAAGACGCGCGAAACACTGTTACTCAGGGATCCGCTGCGGTTTTGCAAGCAAAGTGTTGATCAGAGGAGGGTCTTGGGCAAAATGCCTGTAAGGTAGGCGTTACCCACAAGCGACTAGTCTAGGAACATAGGTATATGGGGACCCTTCTGCATAACTCTGCTTGATTACAACTTACCCACTGATTCTGATAGAATCCCTCTGAAGTCCGAGCCAAATCCTCAAACCTAAACCCTAAGGGTCCTAGTACCTAATAATCATATACTCTCCTAAATATTGAGCTACATAACTACTATCCTGAACCTAAGTACCTTATTATTGGGTCTTTTGGACCCTTAGGGAAATCGAAACGAACGCAAACCCAAGACTATGAACCCTGGCGAAGCCCTCTGCTGGAACATGTAAGGACTGAGCCAAAAATCCTCTTCACAACCCTAGCTAAGACAATGCAAATGAATCCTAGCCCCTCTAGACTTTCGGGGTTAAGATTTAGGGGGGTTCCCTATCAAAGACAATGCAAATGAATCCTAGCCCCTCAAGACTTTCGGGGTTAAGATTTAGGGGGGTTCAGCTTCAGGGTTTCGGGTAGGGTGTAGCGTTGAAGCCCTAAACCCTAAACCCTAAACCCTTCTGCTTGGAGGATCAAGGTTTGGGGGGTTTCGGATTTAGGGCTCAGACTCAGGGTTGAAGAGCCTAATTCCTAAAGCCTACAGGGATCCTTAAAGGCCTCCTTTAAGGGTTCGATAAGGAATCCATTAGGGTTCTAAGGGTTCTATAAGAGGGGTTTGAGGGTCTACTTAAAGGATCATGGGACTATATTCTTTGTGCCTCTATCTTAAGTTTGGTGTCTAGTTTAGCCCAGAGGGTCCTATGTACCTATATAGTAGGATGTAGGGCTTCTAGATTAGGAGTTACTATTGTAATCCAGGGAAGTACTTGAAGGATCATGAGACTTAGTAACTACGGTGATTATTATGGTAACTATACTTATAAGTACTTGTAACCCCAAGTAAGGTACTTATAACCATACTTACTAAGTCCCATGATCCTCCAAGTATCCCCAGAAACAGTACCTGGGACCCTTTGGGTAGGCGCTGCGATGCCGAAGCCTGCGAGGCTTGCCTGCACCCTCAAAACGTATTACAGCTTACCCTAGGAATCTAAGGACTCATATAGGGTTCCTTTAAAGGGATCTATAAGGGGGCCCTTTAAAGGGATCTATGTGGTTTAGGGCTCTAAGGACTCATATATTAAGGCTTTTTGGCCCAAGGACCATACTATATAAGGCTTTTGGGCTGTTTTGATGCCCAGGGTTAGGGTGACTCATAGAGACCTCTGATCATGGGTTTAGGGTTTAGGGTTAGGGTTTAGGAAAGTCTTCCCCCTAACAAACAGAAATTCTAACCTAGTTAATTATGGCCTTTAAAGAGAGGCAGGAGCATATTCAGAAGACTGGGGTTCGCTGACATTTACTGACAGTCAAGGCAGGCGGCACCCAGGACGGTGAAGATTGAAGTGGGTTCCTTCGAAGCTCTGGTGTGTCAAGCGAAACAAACCCTAAACCCTAAACCGTGGCCTTTTGGGTATGGGTCGCGGGTGACCCTTTGCTTGGGCTTCTCCAGGGGCTCTTGTGATAAGTTTCGGGCTATTGAGGGGCTATAGTCTCGCCCCTCATAGTCAAAAACCCCAAAACCCCCAAGTCCTGAACCCTAAACCCCTTTCTACACCCCTAATCCGAAATCCTGTACCCTAAACCCTAAACAGTGAACCCCGAAACCGTAGCCTTAGATCCTCACTGTAAGGTGCCTCTTCGTGGAAACCCCTGAACCCCGAATATAGGGGCCTTATTATATAGAATAAGCTTCCTTTAAAGGGGTTTATAAAGGTTACTATAAGGGAACTCTAAGTGCACTAGAATATAGGAGCCTTAATGAATAGAACAGGGTTTTGGGACCCCGTATACTATAGTTATAATAAGGCCCCCCCCCCCAAAAAAAAAAAAGTATTGGTAATTGTTTAGGACCCTATAGTAAACCCAAAACCTACCGGTTCACGGTTCAAGTCACTGGCTTCAAGGGGCACCGTCTTCGAAGCTGAGGGCTTCATATGGGTAGTTCCCTAAATTCGGGGCCCTTCGAGGGGCCTTCTTTGTAAGGGTGCCGTACTATTCTGGGGAGACCTAGAAAGGGACCCTGATGTATAGAGAACTGCCCCTTTAGAAGCCTCAATCAGCCAAGATGCTAATTGTTTGGATTTTTTTTACTGTGTAGTGTAGCTCAAAACACTATTCTAACCAGTAGGGCCTTTACATTCCCGTATTGGGTCTCCGTTCAAACTCGGACCCTAAATTTCTCAAGAGGTTCAACATGCAGCCAAACCCTAAACGCTCCCGAACTTGAAATAACTCCGAAAGTCCATGTGCCAGATGCTTGGGCTTTAGATGCTTCTACTGTATAGGAACCCCTTTGGGCCTAAGCGTATACTTTTGGTAGGTACATGGACCCTTAGGGTAATATACGGACCTTAACAATTAGAATAGGGTTTTCGGGCCCATTCTACTATATTTATAATCAGGACCCCCCAAAGTAGTATATCTTCTTCTTCTGATGGACTCCAGAGCCACTGTGGGCGCGTCCGCAAAAACCCGAATTCAATGCGCGTGAAACGTCAAGAGGGATGATCAGCCGGGGCGCTTGTCCCAGAAGCCCGCAGCT
>BGNK01000824.1:124459-151792 GCA_003297005.1 Symbiodinium sp. clade A Y106 | reverse complement strand
AGTGGAAGTGGGTGCGAGGCGCCTGGTAATGGCTATCCTCCCATGCCGTCGCGCATAATGCACCGCTAAGTGTTTCCGCAGGGGAAAAGAGGCTCCGCACTCGTCACAGGAAAAGGCAAAGCCCCGAGGCGAAGGCGGCGGCCCCGGAGAGCGGGGAGCAGCTGTGTCCAAAACTCCAGATCTTGTCGGCGCCTGTTGCTGCATCCAGGCTCGTACGTCAGCCGCGCAAGCCACAGCGGCTTTCTTTAGCTGTCGAGTCCACCATGTAGCATCCTCTGACACAGCTTCCAGTAGGGCTCGCACTGGTGACCGGGCAGCGAGCAATACCTGTGCGGCGTCGATGTACTGAGCAGCATGCTCGATGTCCTTGGCTACCGCCGCTAACCAGGAATGCTGCGGATCGGCTTCCCACTGTACCCACAGGAGACGCACGAGAGTGGCTGGACCGGTGGAGGCAAGTTGCCGCAGCAACACTGATCTGGCCAAGGCAAGCGCAAGGGGAGGGGTGGGAGCCTGTGCCTTGGCGAGGACCTCGTAAGCATGTGGAGTCTTGAGGTGCGGGTTGGGCGTAAACAGCGCGCGCCATAGCGCGATGTAATATCGTGTCCAGGTCCGATAATGCAGTGCNGGAGCCTGTGCCTTGGCGAGGACCTCGTAAGCATGTGGAGTCTTGAGGTGCGGGTTGGGCGTAAACAGCGCGCGCCATAGCGCGATGTAATATCGTGTCCAGGTCCGATAATGCAGTGCAGAGCCAAAGCGGATGACCGCGCTGCCGAAGACAAACTTCGAAAGGACAAGGGACCGCAGGAGACATCTTCTCGTGTCGAGCGGCACGAGGCGGGACCCAAACAGCTTGCGGCCTAGGGAGCGAACAGTGTTGGCCGCAAGCGCGTACCTCAACCCGATGCCCGGTGNAGCGGCACGAGGCGGGACCCAAACAGCTTGCGGCCTAGGGAGCGAACAGTGTTGGCCGCAAGCGCGTACCTCAACCCGATGCCCGGTGCCGGTGTCATGCTGTCTGTGACGATGCCGCCCAGGTGACAGTATGCACTGACGATAGGGAGCCGGAAGGATTGTCCGCTGACCGGGCTGCTGCCAGGAATGTAGGGGCCTTCGTCATCAACGCACCCCAACCAATCTGCATCCCTCTCCCTGGCCCGGGGAGGAAGCAGCACGGCTGTCTTATCTGCGGCAAAGGTCAGGCTCATGCCAACTGCATCGGCTTGGGCAACATAGATGGAAGTAATACGCTGGACGCTGCGGCTAAGGCCGGCGGACATGTCCTGAGAGTGAAGATGGACAAAGTCATCGGCCCAAGAGCCACATCCGAGGTGGTCCGGCAGGTCGCCTAGCTCCCAAGGGTCTGGAGAGCTTGCAGTCGGCATGGGAGTGGCAAGACCCGCCTCTTGCAAGGCTTGCTGAGCGGCCCGAAGGTACGCACTGAAAGCAAAACCGAACAACAGGTCCGCCAGGCTGTCCCCAGGCCTAGTCCCACAATGCGTGAGGGTAAGTACCGCATCCTGGTCGAGGCGAAACCAAGTCCCCTGCAGAACGTCAGTAGCGACGCGCTGCAGGTGCTGACTGCACCCAGTCGCGGAAACCGTCGCTAGGGACTCGAGATGTGTGCGGAGCTCTTGCAGGGAGGCTGGTGGGAGGTGCAGCTTATCGAAGAGCGCCTGCAACGCACGATCACTGTCCCCAACCGGCAGCAACAGCTGTCGTATCACACAATAAAAGGCGGAGCGCACGTCGAAAAAGATTAGGGCCCAACTGCGTCCTGTGGCGTGACAAAGCGCCTGAAAAGCTCGGGCCGCCANTGTCGTATCACACAATAAAAGGCGGAGCGCACGTCGAAAAAGATTAGGGCCCAACTGCGTCCTGTGGCGTGACAAAGCGCCTGAAAAGCTCGGGCCGCCAGCGCGACGGACTCCGTGCTAATCCCTGGAAGGGCGCCTGCTTGCAGGGCCTGTGGCTGAAAGTGCGCACTGAGGCAAGTCCTCACGTGCTTATGCAACAGTTTGCTGGGCAGGCTGGACAACAGGATGGCCCGAAACTTAGAACAAGAGAAGGCGGCTGCTGCCTTTTTTGCCAGGGGCATAAGCGCCCCCCCTCTGAACTCGACTGGTTCTTGAACCCCAAGAATACTCTTGACAAAAACTGGCAGAAGAGTCCTGGCAGACGCGATAGCGCTGAGCTGCAGCAGCTCGGCAGTGAAGCCATCTTGACCACAGGCCTTGCCTTTGCGNGGCAGAAGAGTCCTGGCAGACGCGATAGCGCTGAGCTGCAGCAGCTCGGCAGTGAAGCCATCTTGACCACAGGCCTTGCCTTTGCGTAAACCGAGTACGTTCTGCTCCACACTGGTAAGTGTGGGCACGACGCCTAGGTCAAAACAAGGCCGCCCAGCGGTGGCGGCCTTTCGTTGCTCTCGAAAGGCTGCAGGGTAGGCACCGGGTTCGAGCTTTTCACCGTTTTCTAGCGCCGCGAAATGCCCTCGCCAAAGTTCCTGCCNTCTCGAAAGGCTGCAGGGTAGGCACCGGGTTCGAGCTTTTCACCGTTTTCTAGCGCCGCGAAATGCCCTCGCCAAAGTTCCTGCCTCCCTTCTCGATCCGGAGCTAACTGCCCGCTGGCGTCTTCAACGGCGGGAAGGGGCGTGAAGGCCTGGCGACGCTTGGAAGCAGCCTTGGGAAAAGCACGACGAACGGCCCTGTACAAGTGTTTAGGGTCTCGTAAGTCGGCGAGTGACACCGCCTGCACAAGGCCTGCAAGGTAGGCGGCCCTGTCCGCCCGAACGGCAGACCTCAATTCCATACCTGTGGACTTGATGCGGCTGGCGACTCTGGCGATGTTGACGCTGATGTCCCGAATCCAGGCCGTATACCGCCAGACAGCCTGGGGCGGAAAAACCGTCTGTTGACGGGCATGCAAAAGAGCTGCGAATCCGAGCAGGAGGCGACGCCTGTCAAGTTCCCGTCGTTCCTGGCGCAGGTACTCGCGGAGCCCCCGTCTCGTGTGCACCAAGAAAAGTGTGCGCGGCTGCAGGTAGGTCTGGGTGGGCACGTGAGCTGTGGGGGGGCAGACCGCCTCCCCCGCTGAACGCCACCCTCGCACAAGGTCCCGGTAGTGGTCGTCGACNCTGCAGGTAGGTCTGGGTGGGCACGTGAGCTGTGGGGGGGCAGACCGCCTCCCCCGCTGAACGCCACCCTCGCACAAGGTCCCGGTAGTGGTCGTCGACAGGACGATCCCACGTCAGACCGGGTGCGTGACGAATAGCCTCAAGCTGCTGAAGATAAGCCGGACTCGCGGGCATCGTCGGGCGGATCGCCAAACGGCGGAAAGTGCCTTGTGGCCGACCGCCCGATGTCGCCGTGGCAGAAAGGCTGCAGGTGAGGACGGCCGGCACATGGTCTGGGTGAACCTGGAGAGCCTCGAAATCGAGCTGAACCCTAGAGCTGACAGCGTCGGGGGGCCAGCCCAACGGCACTGCTACGTAATCAAGCCTGTGCTGGTGCCCTGAGGGTGAAGTCCACGTGGGACTTGAGCCCGTGTGGCAACGAGCGAATGTAGAAGGGACCCAAAGGTCCTGGTCCGCAAGGAAATGGTGAAAACTTGCGCCCGCCGGGTTCTCGGCTTCAGGGTCAAGATCCGAGACATGTGGCGAGATGAGGGACCCCAGCCAGGCGTTGGCATCGGCGAGGACAACGACCTCGGAATTCCGGGGCCGGCGGGAAAGTCCATGCGCGCACTCCGCCCAAAAGGCTGCAGACGACCCCGGCTCTGCTGGTGTCTCCGATGGGGCATGCGCAACCAAAACAGTCCATGTCAGAAAAGGTGCATTGATCTGTACCAACAGATGTCGCGGTGACCGTCCAGCGACAGTGAGGTGCTCTGGCAGCACAAAAAGGGGCTTGCCGTGGACCCTGGCATATGCGACATGTTTGGCGATCCAGAGCGCGACACCATGGTGGCCATTAGACTCCGCAGCGGAATGCAACATTATATAGTGCTTGTCTGGCAGGACCTCTGTACCGGCGAGGCGGGTCTCTTGCAGGCCGCAAAGCAGTACCCCAAAACTNCCCGCATGCCGCGACCAACAGCAGCACATCCCGGCCCTTTAGGGTCATAGAGAGACAGCACATTGAATGTCATGACGGTTGCCCGTACCTCGACTGGGGCATCGCTGGAAGGCTGTGCCGTGAACCCCATGGCCGGGTCTTGGCGCGGAAGGCAGGGGGAGCGCTGCATCCTGTAAGCCTCGGTTTCGAAAGCAAAAAGGGTGGGCAAGTCTGGGGTGGACGCCCCAGCCATCCAGCTCCACGCTTTAAGGGGATGCCGAAACAGAGCGGCGGGCCATGTCGGCAGCATGTTCTGGTCAGATGTCGGACGTAAACGTCGACAGTGCTTAGCAAGCTCGTCACAGAGCTCGTTGCCGACCTCCCCGGCATGACCGGCGACATGGGCATGAGTGAGGGCGACTCGGGTGGCGGCCAGCTGTCGAAGGTAAGTGGTAAACAGGGCNGACCTTGTTCTCCCCGAACGCCCCGCGGCCAGCGGCCAAACAATCATAATAGGAGACAACTGGGACGGCAAATGGTATCGCATGCTCGATGACCCAGGCCAAACCCCAGGACACCCCCAACAATTCACAGGTGAGGGCAGTGTCACCGAAGAGTATAGGAAATTATTAAGGCCCCTACATTATGAGAAGGACCTCTCTGGTGTTATCTCAATTCTCGTGCCCCAAACTGCGGATAAGCCCTCGGCTGAAGCAGCCCGAATGGATCGGCCGCCTCTGCCAGCTTCCCATGGCCAGGCATTGCCTTGATGTGCAAACATACAAAGATACATAAATATGTACGTGTATATATATATATATATAGAGTGACACACATATAGATGTATACATGCGTATATAAATATAAATAAATATATATATATATATATATACATACATATATATATACATATATATATATATATATATTCGTATGTATGTATGTATGTATGTATGTATGTATGTTTATATATATACACACACACTACATGGCCACACGAAGGCACACGTTTACTTGTTCGTACATCTACCTGTCTAATTATCATTTCAATGTTTTGGTACCAGCATGTCAATGCATCAACCTATCACAATTGCATATATATATATATATATATATATTTACAGTACAAACCAACTACAACATGTTATGCAAAGCGCATGCTGTCTGCGATATGAGCTACTGGGAAAAAGCCCTGGGTCGCTTCAGTGGAGCTTCAACTTCTCCAACTCGCAGCTGCATGCACTGACAGTGCTAACGGCGATACATGGCAATAACAACAGCAGTAATGGTAATAGTAATGGCAATAATGATCATAAGCCAGTAATAATAGTGATAACAGTAGAAGTTATGGTAGACTCAGCAGTCCCTGGAAATCTTGAGCACGAAGCCCGAAACTGGGACCCTGCTGAGGAGCGCGCCAACAATGCAGTGGCTCCTTGCCTTCCTTCTTCTCCTCCACCGGAAGTCGGTCCCAAAGCTTGTAGTTGCCGTCCAGCGACCTTTCGGCAAAGCGGCCCACACCGAATAGATAGCTTGAGGGCCTGAGAGTCTAGTTTCGTGGGCGCTGGGCTCGGGACGCGGTGGCAAACATGTACCGAAAATCCGGATTTGCTATCGCCACGGTGACCTCGTGTCGGGAATCGCAGCAGAAACCAACAAGCTTTGACCTGGCAATTCTTCTCCGCGCCTCAGCCGCGTGGGGGTTGTTGGACACACTGTCCAAGACGTACTGATCAGTATCAGTCCGTCGCCACCACTTCAGCATGCAGCTGAAAGCCTGGGCACGGAGTCCCAGAGACCGCGCCGCTGCAAGGTCCATCAAGGCGGTGGGCCCAAGACTGTTGGCAGAACCCTATGCGGTTGGATCCGCAGCTATGCTTTCACATGTTGGATCACATTCAAAGGTCGACTTGCGTTCATTTTTGCAGCATTTGATGCGCAAGTTCACAGTTTGTGCTCGAATTGCCACGCTATACTCCCACTATACCCAAACTGGGCAAGGATTCTGCAAACAGATTTCGCCCGGATATTACATGGGATGTGGGACCTAATTTCACAGTGAATTTCACAGCAGATGAAACGCAGACTCTGGAAGAGCGATCGTGCAATTTTGGGCGCTGCTGCTCTTCAGCTACTCTGCAGCACAGCTGGGGGGCTGGCCGATGCGGGGTCGAAGTGTTCGAGAGCCGGCGACAGTCGTGTCTCGCAAGTCCTGCTTGCAATGCTCTGAGCGGGTCTTGTGTCGCTAGCATCTCAAAACCAAGATCACGAGTTTGCCCTGCAAGCTTCCCCAACCCCAAAGGCTTCTGTGCAGTGCACAGCCGTGGGAACACGAGCGGGCACCAGTGCGGGCGGTCATGATGCAAGACGCATCTGCACTGAAGACGAGCTGCTGCAAGGCCTGGATCTGGGATCTGCAAGTATTGCGCTGCTCCATGGAATTGGGGGTCTCGTCTATTAGTGACAAGCCGAGATGTCACAGCGAAAGCACCGCTGCTAAAGTAAAGTACTGTATGATTGCTGCACGAACGATATTCGAAATGTTCATACCATGGAGCTGCAACTCAAGCCCAGTGACCCAAGTAACAAGTAGATCACGCTCCCGCACTTGCAGAGTCCAGATAACGCACTGATTCTGCATGTTACTGAGCTGTTCAACGGTTGAATGATGCTACTCGGTTGGAGCCCCGAAACTCCCTGGCTTGGGGCTGCTGCCCACCGCTGCTTCGGGTCGCTGTTCGCGGTACCACCACGGTGGAGCCTCTGTGCCTTGCTGGGCCTCACCACGCAGCGCGGGCAAAGACGCACAGGCAGATATAGGTGGTGGGAAGCTAGGTGCAACCACGGACAGAGGCAGTAGACAGACGCAGCGAGACGAGACAAACAGAGACAAAAGAGAAACTGAACAGGTAATTAGCGGACTGAAGGGCAAGCAGACGAGCCCAAAGACAAGACAACAGTCCTGCACGAAAGCCAGAAGAACATGCTATGAACCTGCCCCAGATGGGAATTGTTTCCCTGTTTGGTCATGTGCTAGGTGGTGGCATTGGCAGTAATTGAGGTGGCGGTGGTGGTTTCGGCTTACTTCAGATCGCAGTTGGTGTACTTGCATCTCGTCCTCTGCCGTCACCCGCCTCGAAAGACAAACCACACAGCTGGCCCTCCCGCCCCACAGTTCAAGTGGCGATGACGTACCGCAAATCAAGCTGTTTCGGCTCAGCCAATATGTACCCAGATGCAAACGTACGCTGACTCAGCTCAGAACTGCTAGGATACCTGGCAGCACACTTCCTGTAAGAGGCAGGCTGCATCTCGCCCGGCGAGAGAAACTGTACTCGGCGACCAGATGAGATGCCGATTTGGCAACCTTTCGAAGCTCGCACAACAGGCGTATGAACTCTGGTCTCTCTAGTCTATGGGGGAGACCTCCAAGCCCAACTCCATAGGTTAGTAGACATAGCTTCAACCCTAAATCCGGCCTGCAAGGTTGTGGAAAATTCGTGATTGCGCGGTCTGCTTCTTTGGCAGCGTGGCGGGCTCCTCGTTCTGCTGAACGCGCTTCCGCTTCTTCGTCCTTCCTGATGGCAGTCTCGTTTACAACCACAAACGGTGTGATATATATATATATATATGGTACCCCCCCTCCCAGGACCTACCTCGAAGCCTGTCTGTATACATATATGATATCACGTTTCAGTACACGTGCACACACATGCACACACACACACACGCACACACATGCAACGTGGATTAGTGCATATGAAGATTATAATGTATGCGAACATGGCTACATAATCCGAAGGAGACTGCGTAATACAGTATCATGCCCAGTAGAATTCACTAGAGGCCCGGCTGCATTAAAACCAGCATTAACAAATTAAAAATTAATGCAACCCGGCCCGTGGAACCGAGAACCAAGATGCCCAGGACTCTTGAATCTTGGATCTTGGTTCCACAGGCCTGGCTGCATTAAATTTTAATTTTTTAATGCAAGTTTTAATGCAGCCGGGCCTGCGGAACCAAGATCCAAGATTCAAGAGTCCCGGGCATCTTGGTTTTTGGTTCCACGGGCCGGGTTGCATTACATTTTAATTTTTTAATGCTGGCTTTAATGCAGACAGCCCGGACATCGGTTTGTCATTTTCTGTGTTACATGGCCACTGCTGCCGTGAAGATTAGCGAACGGATTGCTGTGCTTGACGGTTTGGTCGCGTGACAATAAATATCTGATGCTCGCGTGGGGTTGGGGGCAGATATCTTAGCGACATCTGCGCGGCACATTCGCTATGACGAATGTGTATACGGACACGAGGATGCGATGGAAAAGAGTTCCTATATGTGCACGCTATGGAGACAGTCACTACATTAACACACATCGTATTCAGTTGCCTCTCACATTATTATATTGTCATAATGTGAGAGAAACTGAATAAGATTATATAGATAAACATATCATATATGTGTATGCTATAGCAAATATCTCGTCATATTCGGTTCTCTCTCACATTGTCATAGTATGACAATATGATTGAAAACTGAATAAGATAAGTATAGATGGACGTATCACATATGTGTATCTTATGACAAATATCTCGTCATATTGAGTTTTCTCTCACATTGTCATATTATGATGTGAAAGAATACTGAATAAGATGATATCGATAAACATATCATAATGTTCATTTTTTGTAACGAGTGCATCATGAGCATACTGTTAACAATATCGTCATATCAAGTTTTCCTATATAGGTATACATGTATTCGTACCTTTTTTACATATACACACATACATATAAGCTTAATATATTTTGTTATACATGAAATATAATATGCGTGCATGCACATATATAACATGACATTACCCTGGTGTCAACACGGTAGCCATATGTACACATGCACCCCCCGATGTGATAGCAAATAATCAAGAGGGGGGTACCAACAACAGCTCATAAGTACATTTCATAAACATAATCCCTATATATAGACTTCCTCCGTCAGGTACGCCTCGAGACGAGCCAGCTCCACACTGGGTCTCGGCTTCCGATAACCGCGTGGATGTAGATTCATGCTCTAGATAAATATATATGAATACACGCAAAACCGTACTTGGAGTATCCTATGCCTTGAACCCTACATGATTCTACATCCACGCGGTTATAAGAAGCCAGCAACTTAGCTACATTTTTTTCGGCTCAAGCTGCAGACCGTCTGCTGTTAAAGGGTCTTTTGTGGGTGCGCAATGGACTCTCCTCTACCTGGAAGGCGTCTACCCGTAGGGTTGCTCACCAGGGCATCCAGCATTGCTAGACCACTACATGTTGGATGTGTACGCGGGATAGTGGTGCCACTGCCCCCTAAGAGCTCTAGGAGCTTGTCTATGACAGGAATAGTGCCGTCACCACCGCCTGTGAAAACAGCTTCTACGAGCTTGCCTATGTCCGGAAGACTGGTACTGCCGTTCTCTAAGAGCACTAAGAGCTTGTCTATGACAGGAATAGTACCGCCACCACCACGCGTGAAGACTTCTTTGAGGCCCCCTACTTCGAATCCGAAAAGGCTGTCTTCTGAAATCCCGGAGAACACCATATGGAGCGGTAAAAGGCGCAAGTCTTCAGGTAAACCTATGCCATCGACCCAAGCTACATCTTCACAAGATCATTCAGCTCCGCTCCCTACTGTTCCTCTACGTCCTGCAGAACCCCTTGGACCACCTCCTTGGCTGCGAGAGTTAAGTTACGTTTCCTGGTTTGGGGGAAGAAAGAACGCTCCTCTACATCGTTCATGCAGACGACTTCCACAACCCCGAGGGCAACATGGGCCTCGCCAAAAGTCGTTGTGGTCTTCACGATGTTATGATGGAAGGTGTGTATGAAAATCCGTTGTTCACGGTCCACATGGCAGTGTTGTAGCCGTGGTCGACATAGGTCGGTCGCATTGGAGTTCATGTTGAGGTCGATCCTCGAGGTATACCGCTGCAATGTGCTGCCTACTAAATACCTGGAGTATGATGCTGATAATTGGAGTCATCTGTGTTTCTCGTGTCACAACTGCCGGGAGGGGAATCCCTATAAGACTCTACTCCGGCAGAAGTGGCGCTATGTAGCAGATAGTGTTCTCCAATCTTGCGTGGAAGCAGCTGGCAAGAGCTCAGGCTTGTAAGACCCTGCTCCAGCATAAGTTGCGAGATGTAGCATGTAGATCTTGTGCGCAGACAGCTGAAAATGGCTCAGGCAGACGTGCCGAGCTATAAGGTTTTACCCCTCCTATAGCATCATGAGCATCTGTTTAGGCAAACCCTAAATCCTTAATCTTCCCCCCATCCCAGGTGCCGTGGCGATCAGCAACATAGACTTATTTCAGTCTTTGTCGGTTTAGGCTTGGCTATTTAATATCTACTAGGCAATACTTAGCATGATTATTTTGGTTTTAGTGGGTTGATGTAGTTGTAGACAAGGGGTGTTAGGCAATACTTGACATGATTATTTTGGTTTTAATGGGTTGATGTAGTTGTAGACAAGGGGTGTTAGGCAATACTTAGCATGATTATTTTGGTTTTAATGGGTTGATGTAGTTGTAGACAAGGGGTGTTAGGCAATACTTAGCATGATTATTTTGGTTTTAATGGGTTGATGTAGTTGTAGACAAGGGGTGTTAGGCAATACTTAGCATGATTATTTTGGTTTTACTGGGTTTATGTCGTTGTAGACAAGGGGTGTTAGGCAATACTTAGCATGATTATTTTGGTGTTAATGGGTTTATGTCGTTGTAGACAAGGGGTGTTAGGCAATACTTAACATGAATATTTTGGTTTTAATGGGTTTATGCAGTTGTAGACAAGGAGTATTCGGCAATACTTAACATGTCTATTCTGGATTTAATGTGTTCAGGGTAGGGTCGCAGGAGGCTGTAGACAAGGGGTGTTAGGCAATACTTACCATGATTAGTTTGGTTTTATTCGATTTATGTCGTTGTAGACAAGGGGTGTTAGGCAATACTTAACATGATTACTTTGGTTTTTAATTGGTTTATGTCGTTGTAGACAAGGAGTATTAGGCAATACTTAACATGTCTGTTCTGGTTTTAATGTGTTCAGGGTAGGGTCGCAGGAGGCTTCGAGGTAGGTCCTGGGGGGGGGGGGGAGCATATATATATATATATATGTATGTACATATGTAGACACATACATATGTATGTATATACGCATATATACATATATGTGTACACATACAGTGTCTTACGCAGCTACATAATATTGTACATTAACACCTGTATATTCACTACAAGATAATATGAAGATGACTGTATATAAATACCTAAGCACAATATATGTGTATATATATATAGAGAGAGAGAGAGATAAATGCATTGTACTGATACTGATACTGTATGAAGTCTGGGCAGTCTATTGTGACAAACACGCAGCCAGTAGATACAACACAACGAGGTACATCATGCAACTTGAATGTGCCGACAGTGATAAAACCTTCTGATGTAACAGATGCTCATCTCATATAACCGTCTCTCCATAGTACAACACATGTGGGCATATATGCGCCAGAACCGAATGCAAGCAGCATGATTCGTACCGCCGTTGGAATTGATCCATATCTCTCTGTATCTTTATCTAACTCTATCATTCTATACCTATTTACCTCTATCTATCTACGCCTATCTATCTCTATTTATGTCCGTCTGTTTCTCTATCTATTTATGTTTGCCTTTCTTTCACCAGGTTTGAGGGCAAGCCCCCGCGCAGGAGCCGCCCGACTGTTGAAGGGATGCACGGTTTGCCTTTCTCTCCCTCTCTCCCTCTCTCTCTATCTGTTACGAGGCATGGGCGATTATATCATGACTGCATCTTTGATACCGACGACTACTAATTGCTAACAGCAGCCAGTAGCAGCTAGCAGCTATTCAATCACGCTTCCTTGCCTTACGTCCGCACTGTTTCCTACCCAGCTCCGCACTAACCACGAAGCGAAAGATCCCGCAGGTTGCGGTGACTTGGCTTCGCACGGCTGGGAACAGGTGCAGCATCGGGGAGATCCACGGAGTAGATGTACTGAGGCCTGCATCTTCGATTCTGCATGCGGCCGAAGAAGGCTCCAGTGACTCCAAGATAGAGACATCCGAAAGCTCTCATGGAAGGCATGCAAAAGGTTGGCTTCCCGGACCGACAACTCCTGTCTGCTTGGGCAAGGCTTCCTACTCCGAATCGTCTCGAGACGTGCTGGAAGCGAAGGGAGTGAGACTGTGAGGGAGTGAGGGACATGCTATGGTTTGAACCAGCCAGAACTAATGCGGGGCTAGATATTTGGAGGCACTTCGCCAACTGTTTCTTCATGTCAAGGTTCCATGGAGCTTGCGAACGAAAAGCTGGCTCGAGCGGTGACGAATTGCTGCAACTTCTACGCCTTGTGAAACATCGGCGGCCATATGATGCCATCCAGCACGGCGCAGTGGAAGGCGAAATAAAATGTCCCAGCAAAGGACGCGAGCTGCAATGCGCGCCCCGAAACCTCCACTGCACTGCTCGGAATCGTCAGGACGGAGTACGCCCATGCTATTGCTGATAATCCCGAACATGCGAGCTGGAATCTAATGCAAAGGAACAGTGTCTCGTTTGGCTTCTCCAGGTACGAGACACACATGGGCAGCCAGAAGAGCTCAGTAAAGAAGAAGACTGCGAAAAAGCCACAGACGCGGTTCACCACGCTTCTGGGTAGCGTAGGCGCGACCGCGAGCATATGGGCCAATGAAGGAAAGTATCCCACTGCGGCCAAGCCCATACTCGCATAGTAAGTATATCGGAGCCAGTTGAGACTTGGCTTCGACATGTGACCCCACAGGACCCTGAACGTCTGGTACCTTTTCACCTGAGCTGACCAAGAAGCACGGATGCCAACTTCAGAGGATTGCTATGCAAAAGGTGCTTACATGGATGTAAAGAGTCGTTGTAGCTCCCATCCTAGGCTGCCTAAGCTGCCAGGCCTCAAGTGTTGCAATGCCCCAGACATAGTCGGCCATGAGGAGCGCCCCCAGTCCACAGTAAACAAGCAGGACGAGATAGGTGCCCTTTCGCCCTGCCGAGTCTCCCAAAAGGGGCTGGCACGCACCCCCTTCTGACTCTTCACGCATTCCTTGCTCCCGAGCACTCTTCTCGGCCATGTTACGAAGAACGTGGGATCATAGTATCCAGGATCTCGAGCCGTGGTGGACACAGGCTGGAACGGTTAGCAAAACAGCTGTTGCTGAGGGGGCGAGCACCGCAGCTCTGGACGGAGCTCCTTTCGCCTACCGGACGGCAGCACTCAGGCCTGACCCAGCCATGGATGCTCGATATGACAGCCAGAGAGTTGTCCTGACGCAAGATCCACCCGGCTCATGTATGAAAGCCTCACAAACATCCTAAGTGTGTGTGTGTGTGTGTTTTCTCTTCGGAAGAAACTTTCTATGGCGAATGTGTACCTCCCTGTGGCGCTTCAAGGCAGGACTAGTAACTAGTAGCTAGGCGGGCGTGTGCCACACAACAATGTCCAGTGTCCAGTCCTCCAAACTGCAGACAACCTGGCCATCATCTGTTGCCTGAGCCATTGGAAGCCGAAGGTCCAAAACGCATCGCGCCATCTTGAACGTACGGCAATGTCAAGCCTCCAAACTGCATGTGCAACACGGACCCCAACAATAACACAAACAAGAACCAAAACAACAGCAACAGCACCAGCACCACACCAGCAGCCGCAGCAGCGGCAGCGGCAGCAGCAGCATAGCCAGCACACATCTCCTTTCATCGAAACGGAGTGAAATTCGACTTTGTCACTGAGCTCTTGCTGTAGTTCTTTTGTTGCTGTTGAATTTGCATTATCTGTATGATGAGGCATTGCAGTATCAGCAGTATGACTATCACCGCCATTGGCAATTGTTGTCGCTGTCTGCCAACGTTGTTAGTACGGTTTGTGTTACAGATAAGTACAAATTATTGTGGTTTTGCCTTTGTCTCTCTTGTTGCTGCCGGCTGTTGCTTCTGGCTGCTGCTGGTGCCTCATTTGAGCCCAAACCCCAGACCCAAACTCTGCGAGCAGGTTGCGGTCATGTGCCGCAGAGCCGTCGGAAAGCGAGGGATGAACTGCAAAGTTTCATCCTGATGAGAAGGTTACGTGTTTTGGGGTTGCGGGGTCCGGTTGAATTGAGGGATCCGTGCCGAGCCGAGGACAATGGATTTTCCGAGTAAGTTCCAACATGCCATAATAACGAGCAGTAGCAATAGCATGAAGACGCCAATACCGCTGCTACTGGTACTGCCACTGCCACGGTTCCACTAGTCCTACGACCCCGACTACTCGTAGCTAACTGCTCCTGCTGCATGTGCTTCAGCCACAGTCCTACTCTGGTGGCTTTTGACAGCTTCCAGGCTTTGAGCTCAAGCGAGCAGAGTATCAATGTTCTCATAGGGACATCCGACGACTATAGAATACCGTCGTTTGCTTCCGAGAACTCCACGCCATCCGTCAACTTCTTGAAAATGGCACGACCCTCGGTTCAGAGTTTGAAACAAACACCAACACCACACCCTCCTCCATGTTGCGGACGCAAAGGACGCCCTCGCGCCCGGCGCTCAGCAGCACCGGTCCACAGTGCTCCAAGGCGAGGATCTCGTTAGCCTGGGCAGATCTGAGACTCCCTGCTGTAGAGCGCGTGGCCTGCTAAGAGAACCTCAACCACGCGATGCTCTGGTTGGTATGGAGTTTCGATTGGGTCGCAGCAACCGTGCTGCTTCCTAGATGCCTGCCGAAGCAGGCGCAAGCTATGAGTAGGCCGCAGTTCAAACAAGCAGCACAACGAAAGAACACGCAAGGACGAATCGGAGCAGGAGAGGAGGAACACGAGGAGCGGCAGTCCCTCCATCATCACCGTCATCATCACCATCGCCATCATGACAATCATCATCCCACAACCATGATCCTTACCATCCCCAAATCACACTCAGCCTGTCGTCTTGAAGGTTACACCTACTATCCTCACGAACGCCAGACTGCTTGCAGTAGTGACCTCTTGCAGTGGAGCACACGAAGCTCAAAGCACCGGTAGATCTGTGGTGCGCACATGCCAATGCCAACGAGCCGGGACCTCGCCAACAAGTGCGCGCTGACTGGTACGTGCCATTCAGCCTGAGGGTTTCGACCCTAAGCTCGGGCGGGGAGGCAGCTTCAGACAACTCGCACACCAGAAGCCACGCCTGAGGATCAACAACAAAGCGAATGAGTAATCAGTGGTGCTGATGTACCACTGCCAGCGTACTCTGAAACCTTTCTGAGCCCTGACTAAACCACAGGAATCTGCAAAAAAGCCGCAAGACCGTCTAACTCCGACTCTCAAACATCGGCCCTTCTATCGCGTGAGGCCGGCACCGCCATTGTTGCGTCTACACCCTCCTTTTCCAGTATGCCCCACCTTGAGGCACAGAAGAAACAGTTTGTGACGACACTGCGTGCAAGATCTGACATGCGCGGAACTGGTCTGGCAAGCAGCAGAGTCTTACCATCTGCAAAGTAATTACACATTCTTCCGGCGACTCTGTTTAGGCATTTAGAAAAATGCGTGAGTCTGGTTTCAATATGTCAGCGGCCACAATGCTGACGGCAACGATTGCCCTGGCATGGCTGCACTGGTAGCACACATGCAGGCTTCACGGAGCCCAGCGGAACGCCAACGCGTTTCAAAAACAAAGCAAGCAAGGGATCTGCAACGGCGTTTCTCACAAATGACCGAGTCTGCTCGGATCATCATCATCATCATTGTTACCATCCGGAAGAAACGCGGCCATAACACACCGCCAACAACGAAGATACTACGAAGAACGGCACGTGACAAACAGGGAAACAAACAAGGACACCTGATCACAATAAAAACTGACGAATGTCTACATTGTCTACCGAACATCAGGAATACGGCCAGTACGACGAACGAGCAATGTTGCACAAAACGACAGGATCTTAATCCCGGATCCTCCAGCAGCAGCCATGGCGATCAAGCATAATTGCTCTTCAGACGCGCCTGTCCATCCGTCCCTGCGTCCGTCCGTCCGTCCGTCCATCCATGCAATATACATAGGTATGTCAAGATACCGGTACATAGATAGACAGATAGATACATAGGCAGGCAGTTGGATTGATACAGGGTAATTTAGAATAATTTCAACTCCGAATTTAAGACCATTTTGGTACTGTTCCGTATTTAATCCGCCATTTAAGGTGAGGTCGGGTGAGGTCGCCTTGAATTGCTCAGATTGACATGGAGGTAGAAGGAGAGAGGCAGAGAGAGAGAGAGAGAGAATGAGACAGAGAGAGAGAGAGAGAGAGAAGGAGAATGAGTGAGTGAAAAACAGGCAGGCAGACGGACGGACGGACAAACAAACAGAGAGAGACAGAGAGACAAAGAGAGAAAGGCAAAACACAAGATTACGTGTCCATCGGCCAGATTCTCGATTTACTGGACCTTACACATTGCTATGATCTACGGAAATGTACTGCGCACAGTGACATCTACAGGCGGCCCGGCCAGGTCCACAAGACGCCCCGGCAGTCTCCAGCGCAAACATATCTCCTGACCCGATCTGCTGGTTGAAGCTCAGGCCCAGTGGCCCAGTGCTCGGCTTCAGGATGACGATTTGGTGGGTTTTGAGGGATGTGTTTTAGAGCACTTAGGGCTTAGGTCGTGGATTACTTGTCCATCGTCCCGTCCTTGCCGGGTCAATGGCAACTGAGGTCAGCGGATGGCTGTGGGTGTACCTGGCAACAGAGATTCTCCAGGTTGCCATTCCCAAAAGTGCAGTCACGGTTTGCACCAGGTTATAGCGTCAGTTGAATGACTAGCCAGACAAGGCCGCAGCTTTTACATGTCATTACCACCGGCTGCAACTTGCTTGTTCAGCAGACACCCATCCGACTGCTGTCAGAAGCGTAGCAGCCTCTGACTGTTCGACCAGCCATCTGCCCAAACAACCAGGTCCTTTGCAAAGGGCATTGAGAACCACTTCACTACCTGTACCCTAGCCCTAGTCTTCCAAACCGTATCAATTAACAAGCAGGCCGTTGGAGCCATCGCAAGTCTCACACAACCTGTCTGCGGCTCCTTGCCATCAACAAGAGCGATAACATCGTCAGTCGCAGCCGCTGGCCCGTTACTGCTCGTCACGCCTTGGTACCGACGACACATGCAGTAGGTTTATCCTGTAGGGGATGCGTTTGTGCTGCGTTGATACGGTCCTGCTGCGTGGAACTCGGCTTCAAGTCACAAGTGAGAGACGAACCCTATATGGAAAATTCTGCAAGATCCACGTGTGCTCAGCTGCCCGACTCAGCGGTGTCTTTCTCAGTTTCCTGCAAAGCATGCACATGGCAGGATGGCTTCCTACCAAAACCGCCAACCTCCGAAGATTGTTATCTCATGGACTTCAACCAAGCATTGCATCTAGTGCAGCTGCCTTTCGGAGAGGGGACGGGGGTCAAGCAAGTTGTTGCGGCTTAGTTAGATGAGTGTCGCCAGACGCAGGTAACCCAAGCTGAAAGTGTCGCGCCTTATGGACTCCAGGGAGTCCACGGAAACAACTTCTGCGGTGACCGTTGCTCCTCTCTGGCCTCGAAGAGCGACGAACCCTCTGCATCTACACTTCAGCGCTCCGAGAGATTCCGACAGCTCGAGTACTTCTCTGAGACAACGCGTTCCAGAATCACCCCGGATGTCTGTGGCCGTGACCCAAGAAGACCATGATAATGTTCTTGCTTGGCCAGGAGACGTGTAGTACCTGGTAGCAGAAGCAGGCCACTCTTCACAATCGAAAGAGAGAGGGAGAGACCAAAAGGGAACACAAAGCATGAAGACATGTTCGCGAGTTAACATGACAGAAACGCCCTGTTGCTCGAATGAGACATGAAGATGACTGCTGCAGCGCTCACACAACACATACCTTGCTGAAGCCATCGGAAGCATACTTAAAATTAGCCGACACGCACAGAAGCCTTGCGGCTCCGGCAGTCTGAGAGTCTGAGCACTTGTCAAGCCTGTTGCTCCCCAATCACTACCACCCCCGCCCCAACCCCGAAGCCAGCAGAAACTGCTTCTGAGTGGTTTGCAGGCTCATCGAACTGCAAATGGGAGAGTCGCTGCAGACCTTAGTCTCACGCTGCCGGCATCATGCTTGTAGACTCAGGCAGAAAGCTCGGCAGGAAAATGCTGCAGCGATGAACAGCACGCGAGCAGAGCATTGTGAGACCCCAGCTCTTGGCATCCCAGATAACCAGCTCTCCGAACCTGAGGCTTCGGGAATGCCGACGCAGCTGCGCATCCATAACCGATGTAGGGTTTAGGTCCCCTGGAGATCCTGAATCCTGGAGATTTTCGTAGTCTCCATGATCACCGCGATCTGCAGCTGCCCGGCCAGGAGCCCCCGCGAGGATCCTGTTGCTACAGCCTGGGGGCTGTCGGCACTCGTGTTGCCTGGAAGGCCTGCAAGCAGGTAACCAGACATGATGATGCTCAAAACCATGAACGAATGAGCAAAGAACAGCAGTTGAAGCCTCCGTAGATAATTTCGTCATGTACATGAGTGAACACTCGTCCACGGAAACATGCATATGCAGGCGAACAGGCAAAAGACAGGGTGTGTGAGATACATGCACGTAAACATACACATGTCCATGAACTATAAACATGTGCACATGTACATGCACACGGACATATACGTATGCATGTACATATACATATACGTATGCATAAATGTACACATGTACATACATATACAAGAACATATACAATACATATCCGTATCCATATCCATATCCGCCATATCCATATACATACAAATACGCATTCGCATACAGGTACACATACGCCCACATAGCTCCCGACCAGCATACCTTGCTTGCATATGTAACCTACCTACCCACTCAGCTATCTACCCACCTACCTGCCGGCCTACCTATCTGCATAAGTGCAGATCTGCATTTCGCCGTGCTTTCCTATACCACTTACCTGGACGTGACTACTATCTGCGTGCCCGACTACATGTATACATGCGCACAAAAACATACGCACACACACACACACGCCTACAGACTTAATTACGCATACACACATACAAGCATGCATACGTACATATACCTATCTATGCATGCATCCATCCGTACATACATACAGACAGACAGACAGACAGCGTACGTACATGCGTACCTACATCATGCATATGTGTAGTACATACGCCAAATATATACATATACATATATATATGTATATGTATACATGTATATATGTATGTATGTATATATGTATGTATGTATATATGTGTATATGTACATATGTATATATGTATATATGTACACACACACATACATGTGCACACGCAGCCCCGGAACCACCACTCAACCTCGACAGGCCTCGAAAATCCCTTATCAACAGTCTTGGGTTCAGAATCAACATTTGCCTCCTGCCGTTGCCGTCACCGTGCCGCGGAGAGGCCCAAGTACTCCCAGGCGCCGAGAAGTTCGGGTCTTGGCACGGAGGAGTTTATTGTGCTAGGTCGCAGGGCTAAGCTTCGTCTTTTTTGGGGTTACCGTTCGGGGAGGTCCTTCAAGGTTTGGATTCAGGCTTCGGGTCTGGAGGGCTGGGGCTCTAGGTCTTTCAAGGCATATGTCTGCCTCGGCTCTGTGAGTGTTGGGCTCGGAAGGTGTGAGGCTTTCAGGGTTCAGGGGTTGCTTGGTTCCGGATGTTTTTTTTCAACTTTTGGCTCACGGTGCATGCATTCAACGTTCCGGGTTTCTAGGCCTTTCGGGCGGAGGGTTCTAGGGCAATAGACTTCAGACTGAAGATTTGCTAGTCTGCAGCAGCTGACATGCCTTACGGATTTTTAAAGAAAGCTGTTTTGCCTGTTTGCAAACGTGATGGTGTCAGGCAGCGGGAATGGGCTCATGCATTTTCGCCCTACTCTCTCATCTTCCATCACTGTGTTGGTGGGAAACTGAGGGAGGTTGCAGCAAAATACAAACTCAAGATCGTGGGCCTTAGTGTCATTGGGAAGAGATGAGTTAGCTGGCTGCAGATAAGCTGTATATTGCTCGTACAAGCCGTATATGTATACATGTAGATATCTTTTTGCCTACCTGCTAATCTAGTCTATCGAAACAAAACATAATCTACCTGTATCTACATGTACATATGTAAACATGTACACATGTTTTATCTGTACAGCTGGTACAAAATATCGTCAGGGTTCGCCCATTCCCGCTCCTGGTTTGAGGTTGTGGTGTTTGCTTGTTGTTCGCCTCTCTGTTGTTGTGGATGTGGTGCGTGCATCCCCCACCCCCCTTGTCCCCCCTCCCAAGATGTGGATGCGATGGTGTTGCTGGTATTTCTGCCTCCCAACCTCTGTGGTTGTTGATATGATGTTGATGGGATTAGGTCGTGCTGCTACGGAGCACGTACTTGCCCCCCCTGTTCTGCTGACGTCAGGGACTCGGGGCATGCCAAAGAAGGCTCGGGGGACCGCGAAACACGACGACCAAATCATAAAGCTGTTTTGTCCTGTTTGAGTGCGCGAGTAGATAGTTAAAGTACACTTGTTTGTTTGTGCATACTGACCTACGAACCAAATTATGAATGTGATTGTCATGTTGATTGACGAGTTGCAACAACATGCATTATCATGCAACAGCAGTCACAGCAGTCGCCCCTCTGTGCCATCTTCGCACTCCTCGTCGTCCGAGGCCCGGGCGCTGAAACCTATGGCCAAGTTGCCACAGGCCGCGAAAACGCGCGAGCCATCCGGTGTGACTGCCGGTTTCTTGCCCGAGATCAGTCCACCGAGGACGGGGGGTCGGATCGACTGCCTCAGCTTCGGGCCGTGTGCCCCGACTCTGGGGGCGTCTGAAGTGGACGGCCCAGTCAGGCTCAGCGCTCGACCCTGAACTCAGACGAACCGTGTTGCTCGTCTGCTTAGAAGGCTCCATGCTCGCCGCACGGGAAGGCCACAACGCATGTGTCAAGGAGGTCTACGACCGAAAGTGCTTGAGTCGCTGTGCTGCTTCGTACACCGGGCTCGCTCGGAAATGTCTGAATGGCGCTTGGTTGGGGTGCAGGGTAGTGTGCTTGCGCGAGTATGATTCGCACAGGTTTTTGCTTACTTGAGCCACAGGGTTAAAAGAGTGAGTCTGGCTTCAGGAAGCGTCCGTGGAAGCCTCCACTCTTCTGCAACCGCCACCGAAAAATCAACGAGCAGAGGCAAGGGCTGTACGTCAGGGTACCAAGCTAAGGCACAGATCTCAAGCACTATGCTGACAGGGAGACGCTGCTTGAAGCCTTCATGTCAAAGCAACACCTCTGCATATGCGACCATATGCGACGAGTCGCAGACACCGGGACCACGAAGGCTGATCGGCGCAGGCTCGATATGTGAAGGTGACATGCTGAGACCGCCTGTTTTCGAACTGTCAATGGCCTCCTCGGGTGCATTGCAAGATCTTATGCTCACCACAGCTCTTAGCTGTATGCGGGACATGCAGGCATGCAGGATCAGTCGCAGGTTGCGAGCCGCCCGAAAAAAAACATGCAGCGAATCCTAGCTTGCGGAGCTGCGCTGCTTTGGTACTACCTATACTGTGCATGTAGAGAAGGTACTTGGCTTCTGGCATACCTCTTGACCTTCCTTCGCTGATTTTGTGGACTTCGCTTGGCGCAGATCTGACACGCCGTACCCTCAGTAGAGATGCAACCTGCAGAGCGACACTGCAACAGACCAGGAGGGGCAAAGACCACTGAGTGTAAGAACAACTTTGCACCGAATCGGTCGCTGCTACGAAGCTAGTGATTGCGCAGGAGCGCCAAGCAGTCTCAGCAGTGGGACACAATAAGCAAGCCTTGAGTCCAATTCCCAACATACGAAAACCAGCCACACCCAGCGAGCAATACTGAAAATCAACTGGATTCACAACTATTAAGCGAACATCAACAGCATCATCATCCTGCCACTGTCCGGGGCCGAAGCTTGGTACAGATGGCCACGCGGCAAGTCCTAAGCCACCAGAGGCAGCTAGAGCTCCAACTCGCAAATCCGGGCTGGAAAATAGTATCGTAGCCTCAGCAGCACTCAGTGCTGTAGCCTGTGTAGTAACCCTTATGGCAAGGTCAGGGTTCTGTGTGACCAGATGTAAAACAATTTCATCATGCTGAGGCCGGGTTGCAAACATGTGCTATGCCAGTCACATAAGAAGCAAAAAGCACTGCTGTTTGCCGGGTATATTTGGTGATTTTAGTTCTACTGTTGGGGCATTTCAGACATTCCTACCTGGTCTTACCTTGAACAGACGAGAACGGTCGCGCTGAGCTCTCGGCTGGTCCAGGCACGCGAAGACACAGAGGCCGGTCTTGTTCATGTGCCAGTCCTCGGGCTTTATTTAAAGGTTAAGGGTTGCGGTTTGGGGTCAAGGGGACTTGGAGTTGAGGGGTCAGGGCTTACGGGTGGATGCGGAAATAGCAGTGGCACAAGATGCTAACCATTCGCATACGAAGAAGCCAGTCCAAAATCGTGACTGGCTCTATGCTTTCGTTTTTGCAATCTGTCTGAAAGTGATCTACATAATGCGGGGCCTTATAGAATATTTGGGTGTTATTATACCATAAAATATACCAGCACTATGAAGGAATACTGCTACTTACTACTATTTAAGCCCCTATCTTAAACTTCCTGGGGCGGCGGCGAAGGAAATCACGGGCTGCGTTGACAGCTCCTTGTCACATGTGCGCGGAAGCGGCTTCAATCTTTAATCATCCGGTCAATTCACCAGGCATTGACTGATGCTAGAGAGCTTTAAAGCTACCAATCACTCTCGGCCACAATGTATGTACACACACATATATGTATATGTATATGTATATGTATATGTATATGTATATGTATATGTACATGTACATGTACATGTACATGTACATTATCTGTATATGTGTTTACTGCACGGTTAGTTACGGTTGGTTGGTGTGTTCCGGAGCATCAGGCGTGCTAGGGATCCTCCTGAGAGCGTTGTACGGGTTTCAGGTACGTCCCGAGATCCTCCGCTCCAGTCGAGGGTTCCTTGCTCGTCTGGTTCAGTTCACTCTTTGGTCTTTCGCCTTGTTATGTGATCAGTTCTTAACTATTGCATCGACATACTAGTATGCAGTCGGTCTATGTCGCATTGCAAATGTTTGCGTTCCCAAAATCATAAGCCTTGGAGTCTTTTGTCAACCTACTGAACTACTTCCTTATAAGCATATAGGCGCAAACCTTTTCTGCTGCAAACCTAAAGTATCTTGAGAGTGCTGTCAAAGCTATAGCGCGCCGCCAAGGTTAAACACCACAAGCAAACGGAGCTTTTTTGATAACTTAGAGGGACCTGTCTGTCTTTTTGTGAGATGGAGCTCTCTTCTGTCTCATTAGATTGGAGGACTTGTCGAGGATGAGGGAGAGGGCTTTTCTTGTTGGAAGTTAGGGGAGCCCTGGTAAGTTCTGTTCCATCTTCTCAAGGGAAGAGGAGATAATCACCAGCTCTCCTATTTCCCTAGCCAAGAGAGAAAGGAGGTCTCCTCTTGCCGACTGATTGGTAAACGGAGCCTTCTTCTTTCTCGTGAAGTTGGAGGGGCCTGTCTGCTACTTTGAGATGGGGCCCTCGTCTTTTTTATTACATTGGAGGAAGCTCTCTTCTTTTCCAGGATGAGGTAGAGAACTTATACGTTGTTTTGAAGACTGGGGGAGCTCTGTCCATGTTACCAGGGGCGAGCTCTCTTCGGTCTTCGTAGGATTAGGATGAAGACTGGCCAAGAGGTAAAGGAGCTCTCTCTCTTCTTGTTTAGAGCATGAGGGCGAGGAATTTGCAAGGTTGAGACAAGAACCAGACTTCTCTTTTTGAAGGTTGGGTGGGAGCTCCACCATCTCTTCTTGAGCGTATGCTCGCTTCCATCTTTTGAAGAGGTAGAGGGGATAGTCAGGATCTCTATCTCCTACCTTGAGAGAAGCTTGGTCTCTTCTTGCCGACTGAGGGGTAAACGCAGCTCTCTTCTTTTTCGATACCTTTTCGGGACCTGGCTTTGATTTTTTAGATGGAGCTCTCGTCTGTCTCACTAGATTGGAGGAAGCTCTCAGTCTCTTCGTCGAGGATGAGGTAGAAGGCATTTTTTTCCTTGGAAGTTAGGGGGGCTTTGGAAAGCTCTTTTCCATCTTCTGAAGAGGAAGAAATAGTCAGGAGCTCTCTTAATTTATCTTGCCAAGAGAGAAACGAGGCCTCTTCTTGCTGACTGAGGGGTAAACGGAGCGTTCTTCTTTCTCGCGAAGTTGGAGGGGCGTGTCTGCTATTTTGAGATGGGGCCTTCGTCTGTCTCATTAGGTTGGAAGAAACTCTCTTCTTGTCGAGAATGAGGTAGTGAACTTATACGTTGTTTTGAAGACTGGGGGAGCTCTGTCCATGTTTACCAGGGGCGAGCTCTCTTCAGTCTTCGTAGGATTAGGATGAAGACNATGAGGTAGTGAACTTATACGTTGTTTTGAAGACTGGGGGAGCTCTGTCCATGTTTACCAGGGGCGAGCTCTCTTCAGTCTTCGTAGGATTAGGATGAAGACTTGCCAAGAGGTCTGAGGTAGAGGCGTTTGCTTCTAGAAACAAGCTGTCTTCTGTTGCCAAGAGTAGCACGGACTGAGTTCTCTGCTTGTTTCAAAGGAGGATGAGGTAGATGGCCCTGCATTTTGCTTTTGAAGGCCGCTGGGAGGACTCTTTTCAAGGTTTGAAGTTTGGAAGAGCTCCGTCCTTTCTTCTTGAACGTAAGCTCTCTTCCATGTGTTGAAGAGGAGAGGAGAAGGTCAAGAGCTCTCGCCCCTGACTAAGAGAGAAAGGAGTCTTCTTGTTAGTCGACAGAGAGGTGGTTTCGGGGAGGGGGGGGGGGTCTCTGTCCCGTCTGGCAGGGAGTGAGGTTTCTTGACTTTTCTGAAGACCGAGAAGCGATTTACCAAAAGGTAATGGAGTTCTCTTCTAGAAAGAAGCTCTTTTCTATTACCACGAAAATCTTGGGGCGAGCTGTCTTCTTTTTTGTGCATGAGGTGGAGGAGTTTTCAAGGTTGAGGGGAGGACCAGACTTCTTTGTTGAAGGCTGTGGGGGAGCTCCACCCTCTTTTCTTGAGCGTATGATCGCTTCCGTCTTTGGAAGACGTCAGGGGGTAGTCACGATCTCCTTCCTTTATCTAGAAAGAAGGAAGTCTCTTCCTGCCGACTGTGACTGAGGGGTCAACGGAGCTCTCTTCTTTCTCGATACCGTTTAGGGACCTGCCTTACATTTCTAGATGGAGCTCTCTTCTGTCTCAGTAGATTGGACGAAGCTCTCAGTCTCTTCTTGTCGGGGATGAGGCAGAGTGCTTTCCTGTTTGGAAATTAGGGAAGCTCTGTCCTCTCTTGCCAGGGGATGTCTTCCTCTACCAAGAGGTAAAGGAGCTCTCTTCTCGCCAATCACGACGAAAAGGAGCTTGTTATATTCTTGTGAAAACTGCAGGGAGCTCTCCTCTTGTTTTCGATGAGGAGGCAGAGACCTTATGCGTTGCTGTCGAAATCTTGAGGGGCCCTGTCCTCTCTTGCTAGGAGAGAGGTTTCGTCACTCTTCTCGAGAATAACTTTCTTCTAGAAAGAAGCTTTCTTCTCTTACCAAGAGTAGCTTGGAGGAAGCTTTCTTCTTGTTTTGAACATGAAGTAGAGGATTTGTCTTTTCCTTTTTTGAAGCAGGGGGGAGGACCAGACTCTTCTTTTTGAAGGTCTGGGGAGCTCCATTCTTTCCTCTTGAGCGTAAGCATGAAGAGATAGTTAGGAGCTCTCTTGTTTCCTTTGCCAAGAGAGAAAAGAGGCTCGCGTGCGAAGTTACGACAAACTCCGTAACAACCGACATATGTTTTGATTGAATTGAAATCGTATCATGCGAAATCCATAGGAGCAGCGGCAATTGTTGCCATTATAGCTACTGGTGCAGACAGAAGTTTTTGACCATCATTTGTGGTCCATAGCAAAATACACACAATATATCGACTCTCCAGCCTGAACAGCCACATGAAGTCACTATGAATTATACTCAGAAACTTTACATATGATTGAAATTTTAACTAATATTGCAATTCTTTAAATTTTTTAAAACATTTTAAACTTTTTGAAANAATATTAAAAAAAATGAAAACTTTAAAATTTGAAACATTTCAAACACTGTGCGCTGTGCGTTCTCGGGCCCCCCTCCCCCCCTTCCCAATGGTATCCCCCCAAATACAAGGGCTTGCAGCCTCGAGGCCTGGAGGACTCCCACTACAGGCGTGCCGCACCCCGTATCGTACCCCGCTTGGCCCGCACACCAAAGAATGGAACGGAGGCTTAGCAGGAGAGCATGAACGGAGAGAGAATGCCATACATACACAGACACGTGGTGTGTGTGTGTGTCTCAGAGCACAAGGGAAAACCATCTTGTTCGACAGGAGGGGGGTTGGGAGATAGAATGGCCATACATTCACAAAGACATGGTGTGTGTGTGTCTGCATTGGCAAAAGAGAAAACCATCCTGTTCCACAGAAAAGGGGGGCGGGTTCTCCTTCCTCCCTGGCCCGCACGCACAATTGGAAAACCACAAAACCGCAGGAGGGATATCCTGTTCCACAGGGGCGGCGGGGAGAATACACCATGACGTCCATTACTTATTGAAGTACAAGAGTACATGACAGGATACCAGGGGGGGGGAAGGGGGGGACAGAATGGAACGGCGGCCTAGCAAGAGAGCATGTGCGGAGAGAGAACGCCATACATGCACAGACACGTGGTGTGTGTGTGTGTCTATGTGTCTCAGGGCAAAACGGAAAACCATCGTGTTCCACAGGAGGGGGGTTGGGAGATAGAATGGCCATACATTCACGAAGACGTGATGTGTGTGTGTGTGTATGGCAAAAGGGAAAACCATCCTGTTCCACAGAAAGGGGGGCGGGTTCTCCTTCCGCTCTGGCCCGCACGCACAGTTGGAAAACCACAAAACCGCAGGGGTGCATGAGGGAGGGGATGTCGCAGGAAGCAGAGCACAAAACCGCGGCGGTGGGGGAAGGGGATGCCGCAGAAGCAGGGGGATATCCTATTCCACAGGGGGGGCGGGGAGAATACACCATGACGTCCATTACTTATTGAAAGTATAAGAGTACATAACAGGATACCATGGGGTGAGGGGGGGGCCGCCGGGGCGCAACCATTTTTGCTCC
>BGNK01000824.1:0-116285 GCA_003297005.1 Symbiodinium sp. clade A Y106 | reverse complement strand
CACCCACCCACCCACTCCTTTTAGGGATTGAGGGTTTCCCACCCGCCCACCCACTCCTTTTAGGGATTGAGGGTTTCCCCCACCCACCCACTCCTTTAGGGTTTGAGGGTTTCCCACCCACCCCTTCCTTTTGGGGTTTGATAGTATACTACATTACTGCGTAGCACTGTTGCGGCTGCTGCCTTGACCACTGCTGTACTGTGCCAGTATCGTTACCAACACCTCCTTTCAGGGCGTAGGGTTTGCTCACCAGCATCTCCTTTTGGGGTTTAGGGTTTGCTTACATCGCGCTGTGCAAAAAGAACGTGGCCAAAAAATGGCCCTGCGGCCCGAGCACTGCTGCCTGCCTCGAGGTCTCCAAAGTATTGCGCTGCCCACGTATCATGAGGTTCCGGCTGCCGCAGCAGAGACCAATGTGCGCGAAATCTTTGCAATTTTTTGCGGATATCATCTCCTGCCATCAGACTCTTCGAACCCTGGAAAGTACTGCGCTTGCCACGTATTTTGCACTTGCCGTTGTGCTCTACGGCGGTAACATAGCCAAAAAAAGGCAACGCGGCCTGAGCTGCCTCGAAGTTTCAAAAGTATTGCGCTGGCCACGTATTATAAGGTTTCGGCTGCCGCGGCAAACACCAATTTGCGCGAAAAATTTGGATTTTTTTGCGGAAATCGTCTCCTGCCATCACAACCCTCGAACCCTCGAAAGTACTGCGCCTGCCACGTATTTTGCACTTCGCTGCCTATGTAACTAAAGCTTTTGGGGCCATTCCTAAGACTACGCCCGTAGTACGCACATAGCAGCAGTAGTAGTAGTAGTAGTAGTAGTAGTAGTTGCAGCAGTAGCAGTAGCAGTAGCAGTAGCAGTAGCAGTAGTAGTAGTAGTAGTAGTAGTAGAAGTAGTAGTAGTAGTAGTAGTAGTAGTTAGTAGTTAGTAGTTAGTAGTTAGTAGGTAGTAGGTAGTAGGTAGTAGGTAGTAGGTAGTTGGTAGTAGGTAGTAGGTAGTCGTTAGTGGTTAGTAGTTAGTAGTAGTAGTAGTAGTAGTAGTAGTAGCAGCAGAAGTAGTAGTAGTAGTAGTAGCAGTAGCAGTAGTAGTAGTAGTAGTAGTAGTAGTAGTAGTAGTTAGTAGTTAGTAGTTAGTAGTTAGTAGTTAGTAGTTCGTAGTTGGTAGTTGGTAGTTGGTAGTTAGTAGTTAGTAGTTAGTAGGTAGTAGGTAGTAGGTAGTAGGTAGTAGGTAGTAGGTAGTGGTTAGTAGCTAAGTAGTAGTAGTAGTAGTAGTAGTAGTAGTAGTAGCAGTAGTAGTAGTAGTAGCAGTAGTAGTAGTTAGTAGTAGTAGTAGTAGTAGTAGTAGTAGTAGTAGTAGTAGTAGTAGTAGTAGTAGTTAGTAGTTAGTAGTTAGTGGTTAGTAGGTAGTAGGTAGTAGGTAGTAGTAGTAGGTAGTAGGTAGTTGGTAGTAGGTAGTAGGTAGTAGGTAGTAGTAGTAGTAGTAGTAGTAGTAGTAGTAGTAGTAGTAGTAGGGTTTAGCTATGAATCATGCCACGGGTTTCTCCAAAACTTTGTGACTGCGCACGCAGACGCTTGCGGGACTCCACAGCTGAACAGCAGATACAATACAAGATAAAATACTTAATACACGATAGTATGCCAGAACATACTGCGACCTACTATAATATATACTATCATATACTCAGTTTGCTATGATATACTGTAATAAACTAGAATATACAAGAATATGCTACAATATATTGCACTATCCTAGAATATACGATAATATACTATAACAGAATAGAATACAAAGACGATCACGTACTTTCATATAATATACTATAATACGTATCTTGCAAGCTTCTCCACAGTCAATGGGGCCTCCACAGCCATCGATGGCGTTGACAATGAGGTCATGACCTTTCACGCCTTGGAGGCTCAAAACACTCTCCCGCGACTGTTGAACCTTCAGCTATGCCTCCTACAGCGCCAGATAATCAGATGCCACAAGCCAGCCGCCATTCACAGCAAGACACATGGCCTCCGATACCTAAACCGCAATCCGATGTTTGGGGGGTGTAGGTCACGACTCAACTACCGCTCTTACAGTAGCAACGATACTAATGGCGGAGGGTTACAGTCGACTGGCACAAGAGGATCAGTCTTCCACGCATCGATCGAAATTGTTCGACGGTTTCCCACAGCGTGCTTTCTACTTCATGTCATTGCCACATACAGACGTGCACGTCGGTATTCGACCTCATATGTAAGCAGTTAGCTTATCGCTATGTACATGGCGCAGTAGTAACCTGAAGTATTCTACCGGTTCTACCCACGCGAAAGCCATGTGTCCCGCATAATCCACTCTGGGTCTCCAGCTCCAGACAGGCTTCTTGAGATTCTCCAGATCCCAGATGGCCAGGCCACCGGCATAGTCGCCGGTAGCAAGGTGGCGGTCCTCATCAGTGAAAGTGCCAAAACAAGAGCAGAAGCTGCGCAAGAAGCAGACAAAGCTTAATTCTGCGCGGATTCCGACAAACCTCATCTGACCAAGTAGTCGGGACCCGAATGAGGCTCCCAAGCCCCAACGCAAGAGTTTACTTCCTATATAGCTGGGGAGCGAGCAAACATCCTGCTTAAGAACTGATTACCCCCAACTCCGCAACATGACATCTGCCCGCCTCGATGGAGGACGCGCCGAAGGTGCCACACTTGAAGCCCTTTGGCTGCTCTGTCTCCGCCTTGCCACTCATTGTAAAGACGCAGCCATGTCGTAACGATATACACTGGTGTAAGAGACAGTAGCTGCATCTGTGTCCACATTCTGTAACTCATGGTGAAGTGATGAAATGGGAAGCTTCTCAACTCAACTCAATCGTTGCCACATGCTCTTGCTTCAGTGGCTGAGTTCACGTGGACACAGACAAACAGCAAGATTGACAGGTAAATAGATGAATCGACAGATACGTGGGCAAGTAGAAAGGGATGAAATGAAGGCAAAACAACATTTCCACAGAAAGGTGGCTTGCCAAAGCAGGAACTAGCCGCGGACATTGCGAGTGAGCTAAGGATGAGCTGGAATGCGGGTACGAAGCTTGCGACCTGCCACATCTCGCAACACGTACCGGCAAGCTGCCGACCGTGGAGGACCCAAGATGCCCACAGAGGAGGAGGAAGAGGAGAAAGAGGAGGAAGGAGGTGCAGGGGAGAAGGGACATTTGGAGAAAACTCTGGCATACGCCTTCTCTGCGAAGTGCTTCTTGCCCAAGACACCACTACACTCACCTCACCCCTGGGAGTGCGGCCAGCTTCTCGCTCTTGCCCTTGTTCCTGGCAAACTGAAGCATTGCATTTGTCAGCCTGCAGGCTCAAGCCTCGACCGATCTCGACCGAAACAAGATATCATACTGTAGCATGCCCTTCACTTAGGTAAGTATGGTGTATTCTTGTCACTACAAATATTGGTAGCTGGCGATATGCCTTACTGCAAATCTCGATGCTTTTCGTGTTGGTTTGTGGCGTTGCTTCTCATGATACTTGTACTTCCATTGGTGTACTCTACACCTTCATCCTCTTGCCCCCTTTCGTATCCGTTCATGTCTGTCTGTATCTGGAAGCCACTGTAAGCCAGTCCTAATACAAGATCATGTGGCTATATATACCTATAGCTTCCTACACCAACAGAAACACATGCGCCTATGAACACACAAGGCCTCCAATTGCCATAATATCTGAATGCAGCGATCACGTGCCAGAAGTCACCAAGATGCAATAGCATACCGCCGACTTAGCTTACTTTGACAAGCTCGTTCGTTGCCGATTGCTGGCTTCTCGGGTACAGGCTGGCAAGTCGAAAATGTTTTTCACTGGTCGAGACGATGCACGCAAAAGACACGCAACAGCTAAATCTGCTAAGTCCAGCGCTACAGCGAACCATGCGCCTTTACCCAACATCCCAGTGACATCTGCCAGAACTCCGCTTGCAAAGCATGGCAGTGGCACAGCTGGCACACGCGAATGCAACCAGTCGCACGAGGGTACTGGCCCAGGACAACATAGCGGGCCTCGCTCAGAAGCAACGCTTCATAGTCACTCTGTTTCGGTAAGTGCATATACACATGTTATATACATATGCAGTAGGTTGTGTTATATTAGTTTGTCTGAGATGATATACTCTGCCAGTTGATATAACCACATATTCATGGCGAAAGGGGAGCCATAGATTCAATAGGTCCAGATCCATTCTGCCGTCACTCAAGGGAAGTTAGCTTCGGCTTTCCCCTTCTTGCTGCAGTGTTGTTCCATCCGCCATGTTGCCTTTGGCCTAGGGTATAGTATAGGGTTTCCGTACAAGCTGTCTGTGACCAAAGCTGAGCTACCGGCGCTCTGGGGCACCCATCGAGTGTCAAAGGGCGTGAAGTTCAGCTGTTCCTTCAGGTGCCTGAGTAGACAAGGATGCTTCGTAGCCGCTGGTTCGACAATCCAGGACGATTCACAGCATCTCGGATGATAAACGAACCTTTCATAGGCGACAGTACTGTGCCATATGGTTCATATGTAAGAAAGGGAAACAGTCAATGATGCCAGACAAGAGAGGCTTCTGAGGAACATATTGAAGCTGCTGAACATTTTATGACTCATGACTGTGTGTTGTGCTACCACCTGAGTGTTGATTGAGCCCTCAGCTCAATGACTTGTGGCGCAGCTGTACAATCCATGCTGCCAAGGAGGCGCAGAAAGTGCTATCGAATTGTCAGTCTCTTGCACTGTCGGGTCCAGAGTCAGAGGCTGTGTGGGGTTTTTCTGTACTGCGAGCCGTTGGAAAAACGATCAGGGGCACATCTGCAGAGCTTTACGCCAAGTTGTAGGAAGGGTCTCGAAATGGTAGATGTGCATCCCCAAGCTTCGCTCTCCTTCTGTGGGGCATGCCTCGGTGTGTTGTTGTTGTTGTTGACTGCATGACGCAACTGCTGCCCCTTGAAAAGCAAAAAATACCTGGGCTGCGGTCGTGGAGTCCTCCTCTGGACATGTCAAGCACAGGTATATCCGATGCACACTTCCCTAGCTGCTCGGCAGGCCTAAGAAGGTTCCGAGTCTGTTCCGCGAGATGAGCTCTCCTCCCCTACTTGACATTGCGGTCGAACTTCTTCAGTGCAGACAACCTCGGCAGCGCACTGGATACTGGAGTACTACCATTGACAAGCCGGGCATGAAATGAGCGTGTGACTCTTCCAGGAGGTCATCCAGGTGGGGGTTGCCCTCCAGGGTGGGGATCAACTTCCTGCAACTCGGCGCAAGGCATTCCATAGCAGCCATAGCAGGAGAAATGGCAGAACCATGGCAAGAGCTAGAAAGTTGAAAACGGCAACATGACAGATCCCCCAAACGGCGTGTATCTTTTCGCTGAAGGCACTTCAGATGCAACAGCACACTGCGAGAAAGAGTTGTGCTGCAAAGAAAGGTCGACACTCCATATGACGAGATTTTCTGTGATGTGAATGATGTCTGATATGGACTCTCAAACGTCTCAAGAAACCTGCTGCAACAAAGTTTGGCAAAAAAAGTGGCCCCAAACCCCTCGAAGCACAGATGCCGAGTGTGTCCTTGCTTCCTCCGGAGTGGCGGGCATCAGGTTGAAAAGCTGCGTGGCCTCAAAGTCCCGGCAGCGCCTTGGGATCTTGAAAAAGACGCGCTCCGATGCTCGGAAAGCTAAGGTTTATGAAGAGATGTAGCTGCGTCGTTGGTAAGCAGCAAAGGCAAGCACATAGGAGCAGATCAGCATATTGCTTATTGCGGTATCTGTGGACATGCATACCAGTAGCGGTCATGATGTCTTCACAAGCTCAGTTTCTACATATGAACATCCACACGTGCGTAGTAGCTTTTGATCCAGCCTTCGTTCCTGAAAGCATTGTGAGGTGAAGGTATGGGCTGCAGGATGTCCAGGATTCATGTCCTCATCAACACTCACAAAAAGTAGCCCGGCCAAGACAATCAGAACCTAGATGAGCTGATGAACATGAGTGAAGTAAGGACCCTAAAGGCATCCATAATGCAGAATTTTTACCGACAATGGCCATCCCTGACTGTCCTAACGTAGGGCGAACCCTAGAAACTCGAACAAGGTTCCGAGGTATTGTGCTAGTCATACTGGGACTCGAGGCTCAGCTCTTAGGTACTCCCCCCTTGCATCACGCTGACGTTAAAACCATCAGGAGTCCTTCATGAGGGGCCCCAGGCTATAAGAGTCCGCAGAGAGCTTCATTCCCGAACCCCGGAGGCAGGTGGTGACTGAGAGCAGCACTTGACGAATTTGCGGCTGTTGCGTTGGAGATGCTGGCAGGACACAAGCGATGCTCTCAGTGTTTCGCATGAGATTCGTGCCAGACACAAGTCTCACAACTTACCGTCAAACCTCGAGATCAGCTTCCTGCTACCATCATGGCATGGTGCAGCTCCTGATCCCCTGGCATCGTTCCAATTTGTCCTTTGCCGTCACTTACCCCTTCCCAGTCGGGCACCAATCCGGTCATCTGCTTCTTGACTTTGTCTGCTTGAGACTCATTCCTCGGGTGACACAGCTCCGGGCTTCACAGGCGAGTGCTGCCGCTCCCCTTCGACGCCGCGGAATAATAATACTACTACTACTACTCCTGCTGTTGCTACTACTACTTCTACTACTACTACTACTACTACAACTACCACTACTGCTACTGCTACTGCTACTGCTACTGCTACTGCTACTACTACTACTACTACTACTACTACGATACGGCTTACGACTGCCACCATTACTCCACGACCTAACAACGAGATGCACGCAGTCTATCGCGTGCTAGAAACCTGCACAGTTGCAAGCACTTCTGACTCAAAGCTTGCACTGCAAGAAACAAGTACGTAAGTCGCCGACGCAAGTGACTTGAAGCGCTTGCAATATTCCATGACCTTCTTGGCCTCTTCCTCATGAGTGGCAGGAGTATCGCATCTATGTCCAGTCCTATACCGTTCCTGCTCATGAGGTTCTTTAAAGAATATGAAATCTCCGAAGCTGGGGGCCCCGCCGTTAGCGGCCGCTTTTCTCTGGTGCGCCTGGGAGTGTCATCTGCTTTTCCGACGCTTTCCATCTTGGTGTGCAGACTGCATGCTTGTCGAATTTACGAAATTGCAGCTGCTTTCCAGAGTCTGCTCCGAGCCAACGCAGAAGCTTCGCTCTTGCCGCATTCCGAAAGGCGAGTGGCGAACGAGGATGCAGGAGGCGTGTTCAGATTGCGGCCCGTGGTTCGGATCCCATGGCGAACGAGGAGACGGCCAACATCTGCTGAAGACTGAATGGTCAGAGAAAAAACGATGCAGTGGCCAAGGCGTGCTCCAGGAATGTCTATGCACGTAGATTCGCACAAGACTTCAAGCGAACTGCTGGCAAAGGCCTCAACTTCCTGAGGCCTGCAGGGCGGCAAGTCCGTGTGGCACTAGCGGTCATGCCAAATCCTCTCCAGCGGGTCGCACATCATCGCATTGATAGCGGCAATCGTGGCGTCGTCCATCTGCTCATCTCTGCATCTTAGTCCTGGCATGCTGTGGACCTCATGGTCTACAGTCGCAGCCACACACGGTGCAGATGGCTGCTCAACAGTGTCATGACTGCTTCGATTGCTGTACCAGGCGCCGGCCATGCCCATCTTCTCTTGCTGTGCTTGGCCCGTGGAGAGGAGCAGACTGTGAGTGGCTACCAGTAGCCACCGCAGGCCATCCAAACACGACGAAGCTTCAGTGGGGCACGGGGCTTTCATTGCATCGCAGGCATCGAAGTCGCAGCTGGCAACAGGCAATCTTGATGATAACACCGGAAGTCTCGTAGTAAGCAATGTTGAGAAGTAGCAACAAGTTGGTAGCAATAACAGTAGCAATGATAATCATAAGTTGCAGTCCAATACTTAACGAATAGTTCCTCAGAGCTTGAGCACTCCAGAGCATCAATGCCCATGGTCTACAGCCTGAGTTACTGTCTCAGTCGTATCTGCGTCTCTTCCTGGAGCTCTTCGGCACCTACATGGTCGTTTGTTAGCTTCCCCAGTGCCCCCTTCATACACTGAATAAGGGAACCCTGCAGGCCCCTATATCCTAAACCCTAGAGATCCCTTAAAGGAACCCTACAGTAAGCCACTGCGAAGAGCGAAGGAGATCTGAGGACTCCACTGAACCTGCAACTGTTGAAGCTGCATTTCCAAGTGCCCCAGGTGGATGCCTTCCCTTTTCCTCGCCGACTCGGGGTGACTAGGAGACCCAGGGGGTTCAGGGCCAGTACCTCACTGCTCCGGTTTAGGAATCAGGGTTTCCTTTGGCTTTGATACACGCCTTCACGCAGCGAGCCCGTTCAAACCTGAGCCCAAAACCCAGAGCAGACATCTGAAACCTCAGTTCAACCCTCTAGCACAAACATACGACGCCTTTATCTTGGGGCCTTAATACTAGAATGGTGCTTCGGGGTATATTATACCATTAATCATAATAGGGAGCCCGCAAATAGTATTGGTAATCAAATTAAGGCCCCTACATTATGGTACCCTTACAAGTCCCTTATAGCAACCCTTATAGACCCCTTCAAAGGAACCCTATTCTAATCATTAGGGCCCCTATATTAACCCCACAGCCTGGCCCTCCGGGGAGGCTGCCGTCCTCCAGGGGCCCAGCGTGATGTGCCCGTCCTTATCCACGCGCGCCGCGTCAAGATCGGCCTCCCCGCTCATGACCTGTAGGGTTAGGAGCGCAGGGCTTAGGAGCTTAGGGTTTAGGAGTGTAGGGTTTAGGATTTTCGGGCTAGGAGTGTAGAGTTTCGGAGTGTAGGTTTTCGGAGTGGGGGATTTAGGGTACCCGGTCGCAGTTGGATCCGTTTCTTTTGTGGGGCTGCATGCAGGGTTGTGGTAAATTATAATTTGGGGGCTTTGGTTGAAAGCAGGGATTTTGGTTTGTAGGCTTACGATTAAGGGTTTGGGGTTTCAGGTTTTAAGATTTGAGGTGCAAGAGTTCAGCACAAACCAAGACTGAGACCTTGAACGAACCTGGTTGCCAACAGAAGTGCTTGCTTCAAGTTGTACTGATGCCAAAACCCCTTTCCTGCCCTTAGGCTACGAACCAGCAGAGGCTGACCACTTTGCTTGTGGCAAAGACCTGAGTTCCTGCGAATCTAGGCTCCCGGTACCAACAGCTTTATTGTAGACTCCGTCAAAAGTGGAGCGGACTCCCGGTATGACTTCTAGGCTTTGAAAGGCTTATGGTGATCATTGTTCCCTGCATCGGAAAACGTCACCAGGAACCCGTGCAGGACCGCTCCTAATGAAGCAACGAACATGACAGTTGCAGAGTCTGCAGAGCTTCTCTCGCAACCATTGAAATCCATGACATGCTGCCAAGACACCGCAGCTGCGATTAGCTCTCCACCGAAAGCGCACGTTCAAGGCTGCAAAGTATGCTACATGAGGTGGACTTTTTCACAAGATCTGTATGAGGATGGGGTCTGGATGGCATGGAGCACCGGTTGTCGTCGCACCAGCAATGTTGGCATTGGCATGTGCTCTACGCTGCACCTGCACACGTCCATCGAAAGCTGCTGTGTCTCCAACACTCGAGTCGCTATCCTTTCGCAAACCAACCTCATGAAACGGACAGACAAACAACATGTGGATATGTGCGTATATGTATGCACATACCGCCATATGCAAACACATACTGGATAAAACGGTGCACCCACCTATGCACATATGGTTACGTAATGATACAAACCTTGATGACTACACAACTGCACCCACGAGCACATGCCTGCATCCACCCGCCGGTACATACATCTACGCACCAAAATGCTGACGCGTTCATACATTCATCCGCCGACGAGCAAGTGCAAGCAAAGGTCTTGCCATACATACTGCACTGTTGCTCACTTGCGCACTCACTAGCTATGTGTTTTCTGAATGTATGTGCACATGCATGCATGACACAGGCAGGAAATTCACTGAGTAGCTATGCCTCACGTAGGCAGGTACTTAAGTGTTTAGCTTCCTAGTTGCAAAGAGATGCAAGAGCTCCCTTATCCCGTTGCCTGTCTTCGCTCTTTTTTCTGGTGCAACAACTAGCACTCCGACGATAGACGATAGACCCCAAGCCAAGCACAAAGGGCCACTACGACGCTCTGGGGACCTGCCAGGATTCACATCCGAGTTTGAGAAGCCTGGCTATGCAGGGTATCGCACACTCTTTGGCAGTGTTGTTTATCAGGTAGGTCGCAAATAAAAACTAGTAACTAGTATGGAGGGCCTGAGCCCACCGGAGAGGAACTTCAAACCTCTCAAACGCGGTCCTCCCGGCAACACAGCTTCAAGCCACCAGTCTGTGTCCGAAGCGCGGCCAAGTGGGTGCAGGGCTTCCATCCAGCTCAGAGGCTCTGCTTGTAAAAACAGCAAGCGTCGAATCAAAGTACAGCTAGTGCTAAGCGGTGCTGCCCTTGCCCACCACCGTGCTAAACTGTGCACTCTTTGTGCCCTCGTGGGCAATGCCAGCATCGGAACCTGAATTCGAAGAAATTGATCAGACTGTGCCTTCAGGCACTCGAGATGCAATCGTTAGGTCCATGCTTCATCCCAGATGCATATTTACTCATACACTATCATAAACTTCCGTTTTGGACTGCCGTTTACGACTGAATATCAGTACAACTCATTGCAGTCCCCTCCCTCTCTCGAAATCTCCACAGAAACATCATCTCACAGCTTTGGTCTTTGCAGAGGATCTGTCCAGCGGACTGGCCTCCCGACTCAAAGGAACAGCTAAGAAGACTACCAAAGCATCGCACTACATAGGAACTAGGTTTGACACTTGGAATATGCAAGTTAGGATCCCTGTTGTTGTAATCCCTATCAAGAAGGTCATGAATCAGGGGTCTGCATGACGTGGAGCTACAGGGAGCTACAGGGATTCGGCTTCTCCGAGTAAGATCCACTCCCATCCTCCTTGAAAAAGCGGATGATGAGAACCTTGAAGCCTTACCTCCTCTGAAGATGTAAAGATCGGTTCCGGGCAGCATCACTAATCAACTAATCCCTGCTTCCTGGGTTCCGCCGCTCCCCTTTAAAATCTGCAGAACCGTTTTTGTACTTCGATGTACCTCGCACAGTTTCATCAGCCTCGCCAAGGAACGCTTACTTTTCAATATCCCTTAAAATGACCATGAGACGAACCCTTCTAGTATCGATCAGTGTAACCCTCAGAGTACCTTATAGTAACCCCTCCTCGAAGCAGATGAAGAGCACATGCTGGGTGCCCTCGAGTCTCGCGAAGCTGAGAACCTGACAGGATGAAGGCTGCATCCAGGTATTTGTAGTAGATGTGTACAGTACAAGAACCTGTAGATAGTCTGTGTATGTACAAGTATATATCTCTAGCACATGCTGGTAGATACATGTATGTATATGTACATATGTATATATATATACACACCTACGTACACTCATATCATATGTATATATATATACATATACATACACGCATACATATGCATTATCACACAAGGAACGCAGCCCTGTTGTTTGGCGAGAGCTAGGATTCAAGTTTGGCACATCTTTCACTGTACACAATGGCTTGACAAGCCACAGCTTCCCATAAGCATGGCTCCGTAGCATGAGGCGTTGGCTCAGCAACTCCAAATTTGCAACAAGTATTGGATTACGCGCCTGTGCTGTACAGGCACCACAAGGGAAGGTTGGCAAATGATGCATCGGGAGCTTGTATTGTACAAGCAGTCCGTGTGCAATCACAAAAAGTTGAACGTTGAACGTCGGGCCTTACTGGGCAGCCAGAACAACCTTCGCCGCCTGCACTCTTCTCAAGCCCTCCGTATGCTGCTTGGCCTTCATCTCTTTCCTTAACGTCCAGTTTGGTCTTACAAGGCAATAGCTGTTGCTTGAGAAAAACGTCAGAGTATGTGAGAGCAGCGTGGAGAGGGGATTCGGATCGGGGGTTCGCAAAAAGAATAGAGACTGCCCAAGTCTCTCTTGGCACGCTAGTTTCGTACCATGGCTTTGCTTGTGCAACTGCTTGGGCAACCACCTGACCGCTGCTTTAGTCGAGTCGAACACCATCAGCACGTTGAAAAGGGTCATCAAAACGAAGCCCACTAGCCCAAGACAGAGGAAGAGCAGGTCGCCACGTCCGTGGAACACCATCATCGCAGAGAGAGCTTGGGACACCCATATGTACCCGCGTACGAACCACATAGTCAAGAGCTGCACCAGCACGATGGCCTCGCATGGATAAGCACTATACAGTAGCTACGCAAGTTGAGATGGCACGACCCGTAGATGCGGCATGAATTTACAGCTGGACTCACCGTATACCGTAAAGATCGATCCAGCATGATGCTTTTCAACAGCCACCTGAACAAACCAAGTGCTGTGCTTCAGTTCAAGGTTGCTGAAAACTCGGAGTCCAAATGAAGCCCTTACTTTGGTATCTGTTTGCGGCCTTATACCGCAAGAAGTCCCGAAGAGAGCTCTGTGTGTCCAGGCTGAATTTGTAGCAGCTCAGCAGGTAGCAAGTGCCACCGGCAACGAGCAGTGACCACATCAACACATGCAGTGCTCTCATGGTAGGGTAGAAGAGGATCATCGGCACCGTCAGGATCATGGAGAGCATATGATGTAAGCAAACCATGACAATGAAGTATTTCTTCGGCAGCTGCACGCCCAGGCATTTGAAGCTGACTGGGAAAAATGTTCTCAGTGTGACTTGAACGCTGTCGTAGATCGAGTATGCCAGATCTCCCACGGCACCAGAATAAGACAAGAACTGTCCCACAGAACCAGCCGAGTCCCAGCCCAAAACAACCACTGGAGTTAGGGCCAGGCTCATCACGAGATGATGGGAGCAAATGGCAATCACAAAACAGTAGCAGTCAACAATGACCGTTTCATCCGCAGTGGTTGACTTGCTGTAGCCGAAGTTGTGCATCATGTTTCGCTGCAGTGGGATCATTCGCAAACGCCATGGCTGCCTGTCCACCCAGCTGATCAACTGCTTCTTGACGAGCTCGACCAAGCCTGTCTTCTCACATTTCTCAGAAAGCTTGAGCTCTGCTACCGGCTACCTAGCAACCAAATAATTAACACTTCACAACACGTTGTGTTGTTGTCTGCTGTTTATTTGTATCTTGTCTTTGCATTGTCATTTGTAAAGTTCTACAATATTTTGCAATACCTCATTATTAACTACTGTGTTGTTATTCAATAAGTCCCCTAGTTGGGTCAAGGCACAGCCGGTTACAGCAGCGAGGCTCACAACTACAGCGATCAGCAGCTTCGAGTGCTGGAGCATGATCGCGTCCATGGCTGACATGGGCTATTCCTACCTTGAGGATCTACAAAACTGACCTGAACGGAAACAAACTTCATCACACACGTCAATGCCTGCCAGGTCGCACAAACAGATCGTCGGTTCTATGACGGCATCAATGCCATTTGCACGGAAATGAACTCCTGGGTTTAAGTGTTCGCAAGCTAGAAAATTCTAAATGCCACTAAACCTGACCACACCCCCCGACTATAAGTGGCTATGGCTGCTGTTGTGCTGCTGCTACTCCCCGTCCTCCGCTAAACCCCAAACCCCTATACAAGACTCCAGAGGGGGACTTTCTGCGACTACAGCCTCATCACCAGTACTGTTCGCAGAGAAACAGTGAGCTAAAGAGTCTAGTCTAGTATGAAAGCTCTGAAAGACCTGCTCGAGTCATTTTGGGCCAGGTCATTCAGGTTATGTTCGGATGGAAAAAGATGTGGAGATAGGGTACAGTCATGTAGACCTCAAGAGGTGTTACTAATTGGGAACGTCTACATTTAGCCCTTGAAGCCCCTTTAAAAGCTCTTGTAAACCCTATAAAACCCTATACCCTGTACACCCGTAATGCTACATAATATAGTAGCTACTTAGTAGATATTCGGGCCCCTGAATAAGTAGATATTACTTGATATTACATCATAATCATCCGACCCGACTGTGTTTGGAGGCTTCGCGCCTGCTTCGGCCGAAGCTTCCGGGATTCGTTTCGGCCCAAAGCCTCGCCTTCCTTCAGCTTTTTTCGGGTTTAGCGCGTCGGGGTTTGAGGTTTGGGGTTTAGGGATACTTAGGGTATGAAACATGGAGCATTTGGGTTGTGGGGTGAAAGGGGGGGGTTGAGGGTTGAGGGCTTTTTGACTTGAGGGTGCGGGTTTGCGGTATGAGGGTGTGGAGTTGAAGGCCCGGTTGCGTTCAGGGTCTTGGGTTTCGGACTCGCGAGAGTTGTGGGGATGACAGGCTTCGGCTCGGGGGCTGCCGAGCTCAGGATGCAAGTGAAATGAAAGGTTTGGGAATTGGGCCTTTGCCGTGGGGAGATTAGAGGTCCAGCACATATTTTTGTGGTTTGCCTCTTGGCTCCCAGTAAAACTTGAGATATCTTGCAATCGTCAAGCAGAGGAACCCAAAATCCGGTTCTTGAGCCGAGGAAGGGACGACGTAGACCGGGTTTGAGCTGATGTTCGTTGCCAGCAATGCATCCTCCTGAACCTTGCGAGACATTCCCAGGGCAGCTGAACGACAACAGCTCCTGGTATATCGTAGTCTACTAGTTATCCTGTAATCTACTGTAGGATTCTGTAGTATCGTATACTACACAACACTACAGCACTATACTATAGTAAGCGAAGGTGTTTCGAACATCACTGTCTGATAGCGGTGGCAGCTGGGCCTCCCAGCCTCCAACTGTACGTGGGCTCGTGAGATGAAGCTCATGCAGGCCGTCGACTGACAAAGGTGGCGATCAAAAAAGGGGGCCGGGATGAAGCATGGTAGGGGCTACTGGTTGCAATAAGGTATATCATACTGTAACTGAATATCCTTATACCGCATAAGGAACCCGAAGGAATAAGACACATTTCGGTTGTATTTCTAATGGAGTCTTGGGTACATTATCTCATAATCTCGAAAGCATTGTAGGGCGCTAAGGGGGGGCGCCGCAGCCGGTCGCTTGGTTCGGGGGCGCCTGCAAGCGGCTTTTTGTTTGGCAAGTCGCGAGGTTCCACTTCTGCAGGAGGCCACTTCGTGGCAACTTACTAGACGATAGGTTTGCTAAAGCTGCCGTGACCACGGCCTGGCCACGGGAAGACAAAAAAAGGCTCTCAATATTAATTATGATATAGTATACTGGAAATGAAGTATGATATAGCACAATATGAGTGCACAATATGTTACGTACATTCTAGTAATTAGTATAGCACGACGGTTTTATGCGAATTGGCAGGTCTTTGCGCGTGCCAGGCGGCGCTCGCCGCGCCGAAAGCCGGGCGTTCGCGTCAGGACCTCCTGAAAGCGATCCTCGTAGGGCTGGTATGCAGCCAGTGCTGCCTCATCGGAAGTGAGTAGGAACTGGGATGAACATCGGGAAGGCATCTGAGTGCCACTACCCCAACGGATGACGGGCAGCCTGGAGAGTGCCTTCACCTCTGTGAAATGGACGTTGAGGTTCGTCCCGGTGTAGAATGGTTTTCCCATTGCCGCGTCTCCCAGAATCAGGAAAGGCGCCCTTTTTCCGGCGGGCCCCGGTGCCGGTGCGGCACAGACCGCATGGGTGGAGGACCAGAAGGACGCATCCACCCAGCGCACCGTGGTTTCAGCTGGATTCAGGAGCTTCTCCTGCAGAGAGGCCGTGGCGGCCAGCATCTGAGGGATCCAACCCGGGCCGTCAGAAGAAAAGCCAAGGCGAGAGAACTCGTTTTCAAGGGCTGCCAGGATGCTGTCGCAGGGTTTTGCGGGCTTCCCTCGCCCAAGCTTCTCTTTGGCAGTCTTTAGCTCCTCTGGAAGGCCCATGAACCACAGCCAGCACAGGGGCTTCGGGGGAGTTGTCGCTGCATCCTGCGCCACGCGGAGGACAATTCGATAGGACAGGGAGGATGGACTGCATTGCTCGCCACAGGCAGCGGCAGCGCTTCGTGCACAGAAGGTGAGATCCACGGCCGCCAGCTGCTCCAACTCTTGGATTTTCACACTCGCGGCTGACTTTCCTCGTGTGAAGTTTCGCATCTCGAAGACCAAGACCTCTTCACTCTCGCCCACGTGGAGATCGCAGGACATCTCAGCACGAGTGGCGTCCTCCAGCGATCGCCTCCCTCCAGCCCATAAGATCAAGTCCCAATCGGCTTCGGCGGCAATCTCCTCCGGGCTTCTTTTGCTACCAAAGCGAATGCTGTTCGAACCTCCCATTCGCCGCCATTGGTCCAGGAGGATCGACTCGATCTCTGCCAAAGCCATGCCTGACTCGAATCGCTTGGACTTTGTGTGCTTGTTCAGCAGTGCAACCTGGCTTTCAGCTTCGTCTCAAACGAGCTGCACTCTAGACTCTAGCCACAACGCACTATGATTTGGGGGGGCCTTGGCAACTTGATCTGAGCTAGAAGCATACACCAGTTTCAAGTGTCGGAACTGCTCCACGATGTGGAGAACAATGCTTCATGTGCTGCCTCGACTGTTTGGACCCGGTTCACTAGTTTTGCAAAAGCGAGACTCACAGCTGGACCTCCTGTTTACAGAGTTAAAAGTACAGATTCTAGACCCTAGGCCACTCGAGCCAACCAGTCTCAACCGAATACTCATTCGGGCAGGCAGCCGTGTGGGCATCCAGTGTGATACGTACATTCCGACGGGAACAGTGGTCTTCTTCTGCCCTCTGCTCGAAAATGACGATTTCCGGAGCATCCTTGCTGCGAATAAAGCCGGAGGCCTTGGCAGCTTTGGCTGCGACGGCTCCGTTGCCCGCAGCTGGTCGCTGCACGCGCCGTGCATGTCGCAGCATGATCAAGTTGGCTGCCCAGAGTCCCACAGGACCAGCACCTGCAATGGCGATTCGCCTGCGCTGTGTCGCCTTTCCTGGCGCTTTCCGACCACCCCCTTCTACTTCTGACATACCTGTGCCCACAAGCTCGCAAGATTCTGTCGCGACCTGAGGGACATCCTCGACGTCCTTCGCTACCCGTGCGGCTGTTGTGCGTCTGAAGGCCTCGAGGTTCACCGAATACCGGCACTGGCCCAGGGCCTTCTGTCGCCGCTCCTCCTGCTTAGCGCGTCTTCGAGCAGCGAGCTGCTCCTGCACCCTCTTTTGTGCACGGGCGACAGGGTCTTCGAGGAGTGAGCTCGTGGCTGCTCTGCGAAGGGTTCCCGCACGGGGTCTCCGCTTGAGGAGCCCCTGCGAGCGCATGGCCGCACCCTTCGTTTCCAGCTCCCTCTCCTGGTCCTCACATCCCTCGAACTCTTCGCCGCTTAGCTCCTCAAGGGGTTCAGTGTCGCTACTGGCATCGGCACTCTCTGCACAAACCTCACTGTCGGAAACCGCAATGTCGGAGTCGATTTCTTCTGACTGAGCAACGGTCTCCGAAGGCTCTGAAACGATGCACATCTCTAGCATTCCACTGTGCACCGATTTGCTGTGGCCATGCCTTAAGCATCCACGTACGAAGCCGCCAGCAACTTCACCATCGAAGTCGGCAGCGGAAGCTACATCGAATTCTCGAGCGCAGAATTGCAGCAGTCGAAGGAAGGTCAGGCAGCTGGCTTGCTTCACGAAACTTGCTGCCCACTTCCGAGATCGTAATGCCAAGGATTGCAGGAACGCACATGCATTTGTTTAAACAAAAAGTGCGAACATAGGCATCTGCAGTAGCGTTTACGAGCGTGCGACACCCGTAGTTGTAGCTTCCTTCGTTGCGAGGCCTTGGCAAGAAGCGTTTCCAGCTCCTTTGCCTGGTGCTGCCGACCTGCACGACGCATGACATCACGAAGAACCCGCTTCGCGATGTTGATCGAAGGATTTCTGATGAGTCTGGTCTAAAGGTTCGCGAGCCGAGAAGGTAACCTTTGCTGGGAGTTACGTAGCCTTCGCAAGCTGATCCCTTCACCGCAACGCAAACACAAGCTGCCTATGACCAGTGGCTCGTCCTCATCGACGATGAATTCCCGGACCTAGGACCAGTACAACATGTCAAAGCGTGATCTTGTAGGGGTCATCCTTCATGTGATGCGGGACATGGCTCTTTGCTGATGGAAGCCGGGGTGTGTTATATGCTACCCTATATGTGCGGGACAGGGTGCGGGGTCCACAGAATGTCAGGCAAGGATCGCTAATATCCGGAAAAGGCCAACCGCTCATAAGTTCACAGCACAGAAATTGAGTCTATGAGCACAGGCCTCTGTACAGACATGCGAGATCGGACGAGCTCCCCAACCCACCCAAGAACCAAGAACCCCGAACCAACAGAATCGGGTGATTGAGGCGGCAGGCGCTGGGAGAGAGGTTCGCCAGCTCGTCGCCTTGGCCCAAGGCTTTGCACGACTCATATTTGTAGGAACGAACCGATGGAAAGAGTAGCTGTTCCTTTGAATCGCTATATAAGCGCAAGCAGCCATTCCTCAATATTAACACCACTTTGCAACGATGATTGTCATTGTGGGAGTATTCAGAGTCATACTGCAGGCAGTGCCGTTAGTACGATTACCGCCACAATTACCATGGTTTCATCATCTGTGAAACGGATCCCTACTATCACCCATATTGCCCCTGTTCCCATCCTTTGAGCCATACATTTGCAAGCTAGAGTCCCGAGTCCCTAACACCCTCAGCCCCAAAACCATAAAGCAATCCCAGAAAGTTGGAACTGGAAATAGGATGATTTCTAACCGCTGTCCCACCGGTGGAAATTGCGATGCTCGGATTTTGCAGCTTCTCTGTATTGCTAAACACTAAAACTGAAGCAGCCATCAGCCACCCAGCAAAACCTTACCCCTATCCCTTGAGCCAACAAATCCTCACTCCTCTCACCTCAACACCAAAAGTCCCCTAATTCCTGCTCCCAAAACCTACATCCTAAAGCTCTCTCTTGAATCTTGTCCGCTATGTCCGAATACCACAAAAAAAACCCTCAATCGGATCCTCTTATTCCTACCCCGTTAAAATCCTGACTCTCAACCCTAAACCCTAAACCCTAAACCCTCCTCCTTAAACCCTATACCTTCAACCCTAAACCCTAAACCCCCTGATCCCCATTTCGGAAGTCACACGCTGACGCCAGGGCGCTGAGTCCCTCCACAAAGGAGCAGCGCAAGACCCAGGGGCAGCTTCCCACTCGCTCCTGTCGGATTTTGAAACATGGTCCTCTTTCCCAAAAAATTGATTTTAGGATCGTAGAAGAAGCTTTTTCAACACCCTTTTCTTTTAAAAAGATACCTTTTCCAAAAAATTGCTCCTAGGGTCGTAGGTTTTGCTGTATTTTGGGCTTTTGAGGATGTTGAACCCCTTTCTTCCTTGCCGCGGAGCCGCCCAGCCAGCCAGCTGGGAAGCTTGCTTTCCATGCTTCAGGGTTTAGGTTTAGGATCTAGGGCCGGGAGCACGTCATAGGATTTAGCACCGCGGGCCTCGTTTTCGAGGCTTCGGGTTTGGATGCTGATTAATGCTCTCTGCCTTTCGGGGCCTTGCTATTCTGGTATTGAAAGGTCACGGGTCTGTCAGTACGGGCTACAAGCGATGGTTTGCAGAGCCGGTTGGGGCTGAGGGGCTCGGAGCTATGGGGCTTGCGACAGTCTGAACTGATGGTCCAGGGCAGTCTTCTAAGTGAGGCCGTCGCAGCAAGCGAGTCTCAGTCTTCAACCTGCAACCGACCGGCTCAATTCGACAACTCAAGCTAGCAAGTGACACTTAGCTTGAGTGCTGCACTGTGTGTCCTCTGCACAAGACAGAAAAGCCCTGACAACTCAAAATCCCTACATATACTGGAGCATTGTATTATAGTTATAGTCATCTACTATAGCAAGAAATTTTACCGTAATAAACCCCAAGCCCGACACGCACCCTAGCCCCGGGCTCCTCTCCGAAGTCCAGGACCGCTGTGGGCGCTACGGCCGCCCCGAAGCTCTCCACAGTCGCTGCCCGGCTGAAGCGCAGGCGAAGGAATAAAGACAGCCTCGCAAAAATACAATATAGTTTCAATATACTATCGTGGAGTAATACTTTCAACATATGTAGGGGCCTGGGATTAGCATAGTTTCTTGCTATGGATCATGATCAGCACCCCTCTGACCAAAATACTCCACCCCTACCTCAACTCTTCAACCGTTAACCCGTGAACGCCCAGAAACCCTAACAAAAACACCGAACTGCGTTTTGGAGCTTCGCCTTCATGAAAGTTTCAGAAATACAGGACTTCAACAAAGATCCTGAGGTTGCTCTAAATAGTCCTATCCTCAAGCACAGTGTAGGATTTAGGATTGAGGTTTAGGCCCAAACCCTAATCTCCCCAACACCTCAAATCCCTAAACGCCGAAACCCTAAACCCCAACCCCAAACCCCTAAACCTCTACATAAACCCGCAAACCCATGAAGCCCCAAGCCCCAAACCCTGACACCAAGGCTGCTCTGAGGGGTGAGCTCTCCGGTCTGCGAATACGGGAAGCCCACCTGTTACGGTGTAGGGTTCGGTTTAGGGTTCAGGGTTTGCCATGGAATAGCACGCAGCCGACAGTATCTTGCTGTGTCGAGTGCATCGTACTATGGCGATGAGCTGTGAAAGCCCATCTCCCCCACCTTAAGCTCGTTCATCTTCTTTACGTGACCCTTCGGACCCCACACTATCACACACACCTTCACACTCTGGCAAAACCTGGACCCTCCAAGCGCTTGGGGCTTAGGGTTCAGAGTTTAAGGTTTGGGCTTTAGGGTTGAGGAGTGGGTTTAGGGTTCAATGGCTCAGGGCTTTATAAAAAAGCTTTGCAGCCTTTGCACAAACCCCAAAGCTCTTCTACCCGTAGCTGCCTCGGAGTTGAGGTCCAAGGCCATGGATTCGCCACGAGCCAGGATGTGGCCATTCAGGGTGATGGGATTGTTACCTGCGGCTGATCATAGGGTTTAGGATTTGGGGAACATTTGGGGTCCTTTTAAGGGTTTAGACCCGGGGATGTAGTTTCGGGTTTAATTAGGGCCCTTTTGAGGTTCCTTTGAGGTCTGCTAAGGTTTTCTCAGGGTCAGGGATGTAGTTTGGGGTTTAACACCGGTTTACCCAAGGGATCGCACGCCTCTTCCAGGCGGCGTGAGGTTGTGGGTTAATTGGGGCTTTCGAACCACAACCAAGTCGGAGGATCGGGAAAAGACCGTGGCGGCTGCAGAAGAAGGGATCCGGATTCTTACAGTCTTGTAGATGATCAGGACAGGCCATGCGATGATAAAAAAACTGCCGATGTCCATGTTTCTGTGGCACAAGATTCAGCTTTGTCTTCATGCCGGCAAGGATTCATACGGAGCATGCACCCCAGCCAACAGCGCGACATTCATACGAAGTCCCGCCTTCGCTGCTATTTCTGAATGCTGACAAGGTATCTGCATGTCCCGCATCAGGGCACAATATGAACTGCCGCCCAGGGCTAATATGGGGCTAAATAGTATAGGTAATTATTTTCGACCCCTATATTAATCTACTACAGTATCGGTATCTGTATCCTACGCCGCAGGGCCTTTTGCCGTGATCTGCACGTCGGAGGGCCCGGGCGCCCAGCTCACCTCTGTTCGAGATCTTGAGGCCTTTGCTTTGAGGCTCCCTAACCCTAAACCCCTAAACCCCTAAACCCTAAACCCTAAACCCTAAAACCCTAAAACCCTAAACCCGGGGGCCTTGGGTCTTGAAGTTCAGAGGCATCAAGCCACCCAGGACGCGAAGGCTTCAAGGTAAGGACCCTGGAATCCGAGGTTTTCCTGACGGAATTGGGTAATATAAGGGCCTTATTAACTAGAATAGGGTTTGGAGTCCCATTCTACTATACTTATCATGAAGCTAAGAACCCCAAAATAGTATTGGTAATAATTTAAGCTCCTATGTTAAGCATTCTTCATCTCGGTGGAGTCAAGTTTGCTGACGCTGCAGTTCCTTCAGGCTGTCTTATGAAAGTCTCCAACCGCCTCTGCATGCGCATCTGTTCCGCATAAGCCACCATTAGTAGCACACAAAGCATCGGGCTTGTAGTACGCACTTCGCACATACTCACACAGCTGTCAACCTGGAATTTGAAGGAGATGCAATGTTGAATGTGCACCGTCTCTGGAGCCTGCAGCAATAGCATCAGGAGATGCACCGAAAAACTCTAATTAAACACCTGAAACCCTCCGAAGGGGGCTGAAACTCTTCTCCCGGATCCTATCCTGCCTCGAAGGAGAGTCTGGAGACGCAGCTGTTCAGTTCCGGATTCTGCCTGGCTCGCGTCTGAGGCTGCGAGTTGTGGCTAAGTTAGGGCAGCATAACCCAAGAACGGCTGATTCATCTGCAATTCACTGGAATCCTGTACAAGGAGTGTCATCCTGAGTCGCAGACAGCCAGGACTGAAACAAGTCTGGCTGGTATTGGCGTCCAACTGGCCTCCACTCTGTCACATGGGCTCCCTCCGTGAAGGCAACAACTCCACCAAGCTCCCAGCGCAATCAGGCGTCCAGCCACCTGACAAGGTCGAGAGTGCACAGAACTGACGAAATAAATCTGCATCTTTCTAGTGCTTTTACCTGGACACTCACTGGCTGCAGCTAGTTGATGTTGTGGTTATTGTCATTGCTTCGGTACTTGGACAGTTTGTGGTGCTTTCCAACCGGGAGAATGCTACCTGCTTGCATAACCTTACCTTTGGTTAGTAGGGAAATGGAGGAATGGGGTACAATTATAACTACTATTACTACCATTCCCCTATTCCCTACTAACCAAAGGTAGGTAACCCAGGCTGGGGCCTCGCCAGAGACCAACAGATGCAGAAACCTCCTCTGCTGTGGCAGGTTGTCCACCTGCGGAGCTTCGGGCGTGGTTCCGCATGCTCCTGCTGCCGTATACTATATACTGTTATATACTGTTATATACGATCATATACTACTCTTCGTTACGATTATATTAAAAAAAAACTGTAGTATATACTCATTGAGCTCGAAGCTGACAGCGTCCAACAAGACTCTCTGCTGAATGCGGGTCCGATCAACTCCCGCCCTCCCCCCGCCAACCCCAGGCACGGACGCAGAAGCCCTCGAACGACATTCTGTGCGCAGGTTTCAACATGAAGCAAAATAATGCATAACATACAAAATATGCTGTGCGTGTCTCGATATGTACATTGTATGTATACCCTAAACCCAAACCTCGAAACCCTCAACCCTGAACCCTAAACCAAAACCCCTAAACCTTGTTTCACTCCTGCCACCTTAAACCCCAAATCCGAAACCCCTTAGTTTAACCCTGAACCCTAAAGCCCCTTCTTTAACCCTAAACCCCTTTGTTAACCCTGAACCCTAAAACCCCTTCTTGACCCTAAAGTTTACCCTAAAGACAAAAGACAGCCTGGAGGCCATCGCTGGAGATGAGCTCGAGAGAGAAAGGCGAAGGACCGCTCGGCGGCCCTGAGCCCTGCATTTTCAGAGCTTAGGGCTTCGAGTTTTAGGGTTTGGAGTTTTTGGGTTTTAGGGTTTAAAGTTTAGGGTTTAAGAGTTTAAGGGTTTCGGGTTTTCGGGCTTTAGGGTTTGAGTTTAAGGTTTATACAGTTTTTTTGCTTAAGGGCTTCATTGGACTTCCAGGGCTTCAAGCGTTTGTGCTCCATCGGATTATGTAGGTTTTGTTGGGCCTTTAGAGGTTTCATGGGTTTTGTTAAGGGTTCTTAGTGCTTGGGGACTTTGGGGGGTTTGGGACTCGAAGTGCATGATTTTCTGTGTTGAGGACCCCTAACGGAGATAATGGCCTGGGACATCTCCTGCGAGGATAGCTGCTCCACGTAGCCACTGTTCTGACCTAGGGTTTAGGGCTTCGGGGACATGTTTGAACGCTTCGGCCGCTGCGCATCTGAGGCACCCACTAGGACTCGTGCCTGCCTGGGGCCGTGGATACTTCTCGCCGAGCTGTCGCAAGGATCGAACCACCTGCTCGGGCAGAAAATCGAAACACAGTGCACCGAGCCATTACGACAGAGCACACAAAGAAGAGTTTCTCTTCGGATTCGCCCCCCTGCCGACTCAAACCCCGAGCACAAATTCGGCCTCAACGAACTTCGGTCGCAAATTCTCATCATTAGCATTCACGCAGCGGATGCCCAGACCCGAAAGGTCCTGGCCACCACTTAGCTGAACGAGTGACGACAGCATGAACCCTGGGCATCCAACATATATGTATACAGGTAGATAGATCGATAGATAAATAGGTAGATGGATAGATAGATAGATAGGTAGATATCTCTGTGTGTGCACACACATTCTTATGTATTTATATATACACACATGTGTGTGGGCATGCTAGGCTAAGAGAAGGATTCTGTGACTGTGCTGAAAAGAGCATGCAGCATATGCTATGGAGCACATTTGCATGTACATATGTGGATCCAGCCGCAGCCGCAAGTAGAGCAGTAACGCGGCACTTGCGATCGTAAATCCAAAGAGTGGCAGGACCAGTGGTTACACCAGCTGCTGCTGACTCGGTCGGCTGTGCTGATGCGCCTGCATCGGTGCGTCTGACCGCCAAGCCCATCCAGAGAAACCCGCATACGTTCGTTGTCCCATGGAACTTTGGAACTACGGTAAACCACACCCCCACACCCTAGATTGAGGAGTGCTTCGGGTGAATCGATGCTTGGAGCCGCTTGCAGTTCCTCCCCGCAACTCTTTGCTGGTCCTCGGCCAATCCCTTCGGCCATCCGGCCGTCTTATCTGCTGCGTTCACCTGGGCTCTGGGGTTGGGCCTCGTGAGTCTGGGCAGCTGCCAGCTCTAGGATTGAGGCATGGCCGGCACAGACTACAGTGTTCCAGACTGCCGGATTCCAGCAAAATGGACCCAGGCCAAACAACAGGATTTTCCAGACGAGGACTAATGCTCGGTGTGTGTCCTGGTTGATGTCTTGGCTTCGTCTGTGTCGAATTGCTGCTGAGCTCGGCGATTCCTTTTGCGAGCTTCTCAATTTTTGGCCTGCGGAGCATACCAGGCTCCAGGGTATTGGCATGGAGCTGGCCACAGTGGATTTTCGTCGTGATGTAGACTTGGTGCGGCTTCGTTGGTTAAAATGCCGATGCTGGAACTCTCAAGCTGAAACTCTTCAACCCCAAAAGGCCCGAAACCCTAACGAAAGCCCTGAACCCCTGGGTGCCGCGCACAGCGCTCGACTGCTCCAGGCGAGCCCGGCAGCAGCTGAGTCTCTATTGGATAGGCGATGCCTTGGCAGCACTCAGCGCTGCTGTGTGGGGCCTAGGGTTTGGGGTTTAGAGTTCTGCTGTGTTTAGGGTTTAGAAGGAGATTGCAGGCTGCTTCCGACAAACCAGCAGTATTGGCTAGGCATTCGGTTGGAGTCTGCGTCGGCAAGTTGCCAGCAATATCTAGCCAATGAGCCCAGAAGTGGACTCATAGCAGCTGACTCTGAGTGTCCCACCGCCGGGCTTGGAAGGGTCTGCTGTTGCCGGTGGGATGGCCGTCAACACCTCTAAAATGACCATGCCAAAGCTGTAGACCTGACAAGGATGCAGGGTGAATGGGGGTCATGGCCTATATGCCAAAGCTGTAGACCTGACAATGGGCTGGGAGGGTGTCGCGTTGACTGTCGCGTTGAAGGGTTTTGGGTTTTAGCATCGAGAGTTTAGGGCTTGCTGAAGAAGCTGCCGAAGCTTTGCTTTGCTCTGGGGCAAGGAGAAAGGCCAGCAAAGCTGCCGAAGCTCTCGCGCTCGCTCTCTCTCTCTCTCTCTCTATGTTTTCGTGCAGGGCATAAGGAGCGAGTTAATTAGGGCCCCCAGGCAGCAGAGCCCTAGTGTGTGTTGTGGGGCTTTGCCAGAGGCGAAAACCTGTTGGTGGACAGAAACTGGCAGGGCAGGATTACATGTTTACAAGTGAAAGTTGCTAGTTGATCTTCCAACTTCTGGAAACATGTGTGAACTTAACTCTCTCTCTCTCTCGCCCAGGCTGTGTTCTGGGCCAACAACCCATATCACACCAGAACTGTCGCGCCTCGCTGAACTCGGTGACCCGGCCAGTGCGGGCGTAAATGGGGCAAGCATAGCCAGGAGTGCCGCTGATGGTCTTCACCTCTCAGGGCAAGTTAGCTGGCACTTACCCACTCGCCACCACATCCGCTTGGAGGAGGCACCATCAAGCCCACAATAGTGATCGGTGCCATGCCTGCCCTCCTTATGGGATTCCTACACTCCAACCTACATCAACACCTAAACCCGAGTCTGAATCTGAATATGAAAACCCAAAAGCCGTCCAAAGAATCTCCTAAACGGCCCTAAACCCCGAAACCCGGAACCCTAAAGCCCGAAAGCCCTAAAACCCGAAACCCTAAAACCCCAGACCCTAAAACCCTAAAACCCCCAAACCCTCAAGCCCTAAAACCCTTCAAGAAACCGGCCTTCACGTGGCTCCCACTCTGCCCCTGCCCGGAGGAGGTGCACGAGAGCCCGAAGTCGGCCATCTTCGCTGTTCCGTGCCTTGCTCGGCTCTGCAGTTTAGGGCTCTAGGGTTTAAGGGCCTAGGGGTTTGGGGTTTAGGGTTTAGGGGTGTGGCGTTCGTCTAGTGTACTGTATTTCGCTCTAACTTACCAATGTTTTGCACTATGTGCTATGCAGTTTCCAGTGGTACATGAAGTTCGTACATGAAGTATGTACATACATATGTATGACGTATGTATGCATGTGTCGTGCTCGTCCGCCTCGGAGGTTTGAAAGGCTTGCCCTAACCTGAGGCTTCAGAACATGTTGGGGTGCCCCTTGCACATGAGTCATTGAGGTCCTGGCTCGGGTTCCCTAAACCAGCCCGCCCCGCCCCGTTTGCATGCTGTTAGTTCCGGTCGGCAGCACTGGGCGTCCGTGTCTTGCTCCCATGTGAACAAAAGGTACTATAGGGGGCCTTAACAATTACCTATACTATTTTGGGGGTTCCTTATTATAAGTATAGTATAAAATACCCCAAAACCCTATTCTAATTATTAAGGCCCCTATATGAATCTCTCCTCCCCCCTGTTGCGAGGTTGCTCTCTGAGCTCAAGGCCGATCCAAGAGGATGTTGGCAGCTTTGATGTCCTTGCAAGCAGCCAAAATGTGGATTTAGGGTTTAGGGTTTTGGGATGCGGCTGCCGCTTTCAATGTACGAGCCGAGCCGCCTGTCATAGATCTAGGTCTTTATCACTGTATTTCAAGATGTGGGGTTGACGATGGACACCCTCAAATGAATCAGCTACGGGAACCAGACCACCCATTCTCGAAGCACCTTCAATCGGGTTCGGGACCTCAGAAATGAAGCTAAGGCTGTGGCGCGATGAAAGGCTTTTGGCTTGGAGTTGTGCATGTGCGAGAGGCCCGAGGCCGCGTCTAGAAGTGCGCTTATCCGCTCATACCTGAGCTTGTGCGCACCGCAGAATGGAAAAAACTGTGACACATCTTCGTGAGTTCGAAGAGCAACAACACCGAGCCCGAGGCCAGATGAAAGGCGTGGGATTGTCACGCCTGCGGCTTTTCAGGAGACGGTCGTAGACATCGCCCCCAGTCATGAGCTCGTAGACCAGGTAGCGGAACCTCGTAGATTCGGCGTCGCAGGATGGGAGTCTTCTCTCTGCCGGCCAACAACAGCTAGGGGCTTATGTGCCAACCAGATTGCACGTACATGCATACATACACACGTACATACATATTATGCAAACACATACACATACACGTACGCATAAGGATTGGCACACGCATGTGCATACGCATGCGCATGCACCTACACCTACACCCTATACCTATATGCTATAGCTATACATATACATATACCCTTTCCCCCTAGTATAAACACCCAAAAGAAACTCGGAATGTGTTTTTATCAATAGGGGGTAATTTTATCTGTACTGGCACTTTTGAGGGCTCTTGCTCTTGCTCCTGCGCAGACTTGTGTCTGCTGGTGCAGGCTTTTGCTCCTGCTCCTGCTCGTCTCTTGCTCTCGCTCCTGCCCCTGCTCTTGCTCTTGCTGTGGCTCCTGCTCTTCCTCCTGCTTTTGCTCTTACTCCAGCTCTTGCTCTTGCCTTTGCTCTTGCTCTTGCTCCGGACCCCCTAATGCAAATCAGGTTGTAAAGGGCAGGGGTGATTTCGGGAGGAAGTGATTACTCTGTATATATGCACACATGTACATACATGCATGCATGCAAACAATGCAGTGTTCTTGAAGACACTTCAAGCATATCAAAACCCTTGCAACAAACGCGGTTCAAAACAACATGGCAAGTGCAGCACCGGCCAGACCAGGGTTTCGGGCTGTTCGTGCTTCCCCCAGCCGATGAGAGTCACGAGGTTCGGGTGGCGAAACCTGGGCCGTGAAAAGGGCCCTCCCCCTTTCAGATTCTGTTTCGCCTGGACAGAATCCCAAAGAAGCCTGAGCCCGGCTCTTGCTCAAATTCTTCACCTCCTCCTCGAAACCGGCCATGTCCTCTGTCCTGGGAGCAACAGTGGAGCTTGAAGGAAGCTTGGGCCCAGTCGAGCCTGCCCCCTCCCCACTCGTCGACTGCAGAAAGGAAAGCCAGCCAAAACCTCAAGTCTCACCCGAAACCCTCAACCTTAAATCCCCCAAACCCTAGCCCTGCCCCCTAACCCCAAACCAGCAAAGGCGCTGCCCGGCAGCGCCCAGCGCACCGAGATCGATCATCTTTATGGCGACTTCGGAGCCATCCTCCACGGCGCCGCGAAGCGCGCGGAGGGCACAGCAAACCACCAAGTGAAAGAAGTCTCTCATAGCAGACAAAAGCTGCAAGAGCTCGCGACTAGCAAGGTAACAGGTGTCTGTTCGCTATCGGCATATGTGTGTGTATATATATATATATATCTATATATATATGTGCCTGTATGTATATACGTATGTATGTATGTACGTGAGTGTACAGGTACATGAATATATACAGAAGTATACGTAAACATATACATATAGCATACATATATGTATGTGTATATATATATATATATACATCATCATCAACAACCGCAAGAGCAATCTTGATGGATGCTCAATACTGAACTAGATCGGCAAGTGCTCTGACTCTCACTGAGGCACAAACTTCATGAAGCCAGCTGAGATGCCTTTCCTGCCTCTATCCCAGCTTTAAAAACAGCTAAGATCCCCTTCATGGCCTCCATCTCCCCTTTGAAAACAGCACCATAGGAGCCACTGCCCAGCTGGCGGCTCTTGCTCCAATCCCGGGTGGCGGCTCTTAGCTCCTCGCGGCACAGCAAAAAAGGCAGAACAAAACATGCCGAAGTGATACCCATAATTAACGGTTACCAGAAGGGGGTACTCTAATGGGTCCATACTGGGAACCACACTGGGAATCAGCGACAGAGTTCCTACGGGCTATCGAAACAATGAAAACATCATATCAATGACCTCAGAAGATCGTTAACGTCAGAACACCCTCTGGTTCAGAAACGATACTAGCCTTGCAGCCCAACTGTTCCTCCAATTCTTGTGGCAGAACGCATTGGCGCCACTGCGACAATGCGTATATTCGGGCGTTGGGGTTTAAGCTGAGAGGGTGGATTGCGCATCAGAAGTTTTGATGAAAGCAGAGAGAGAAGGAGATACGGAGAGAGCTCAGACAGACAAACAACGAAGACGAAGGTGACCTAATGTGTGTGTGTGTGTCATATGTGAGTATTACAAAGAGAGAGAGAGAGAGAGGTGTAATTAGATTGCTGCAGATTCCTATCAAGAGTTTGTGTACGGGGGGGGGATTAAAACACCGTCACACGTCACTATTCCGCCTTAGGATTGGTTTCTTGGGCTGTGGCACTTCCATCTGAATTTGCTTCTGTGCGCTCTGTGGGATCGTGATCGGCACCTGAGCCTGTGGATCAAAACTCCCCTAAGACCTCCGGATCTCCTTTCTGTGCATTTTTGCCTTCAGCTTGTGATGAGGGCGGCTCCAAGTGCATCAACAAGAGACTGCTGTACATATATATATATGCACGGAGCACAAATATGCATAATGTACGCGTGTTGTTGCGAAATTCTGCGTGGCTATTTGCAGATGTATAGGCAAACACAAACACATGCACACTCCGACAGCGACACACGCCTAGACAGATTATTGTCTATCCCACTACAGTCTGGTGTACTATGCTATATTACCTTGTTTGTAGTATAGTGGATGCTACTATATTATGTCATATCGTGATGAACTATCTTGTACATATATATAACAGATGGTAAACACATACATATATCCATCCATCCATCCCTCCATCCACCCATCCATCCATGCTGCATACATACATATACATATATATGTAGACACACACACACACACACCCGTGGGCGCGCACGGGCGCCCTCGCGCCTGCACACTTTCCCACCTGCCTCTCTCGCTTCGTTCGCAAGGGGGGGGGGGCTTGACACTCCCTCGCTCCGTCGCAAACAAGTGATATGGAACAGTATGGCCCAATAATGATTGGCTCCTCACCACGTTCAATCCGTCCGTGTGTAGAGACCCGCGCCTCGTAATTGTAGCGGATGGCAATTTCAGCGAGCATCTCGCTCACCCGGACCGTTGGCCGACGCTGGGACTCCGAAACCATCGTCACCATCCTCGGAATCAACATAAAGGGATATTGCGTATAGTATTGGTTAAGTCACAGTTTGTTTGTTATAATATTTTGTAGCATATTGTAATGGTTCTGGGTGGGGATTACGGTTGTTGCATGCTGGCAATTTGCAGCATGCTTCGGAAATCTCATATCAAGTTTGCCCGTAAGGGATTGAAAACCAAGTCGGCCCACAAGAAATCCACCATTGCTCAAGATGCACCTTCCAAACCCTTACAGTAGGTGTTTTTGTACATTTTTGTACAACATCATCATCATCATCATCATCGGCGGAAACATTATAACCAATGCGAGCCCCGAGCGTCACCCGAAATCATTGGTCGTTGCCGTCGTCTTCGGTATCATCATCACGCTCAACAGCATCATCAGCCCCGGCGTGAGAATCGGAACCAACAGAGGTTCAATCAAAGCAAGTTGCCCGATGCGGGGAGCCATGATCGCCGCGCCGGGCGCCATCGCTTGCCTTGGCGCCTTGAGCGCCATCCGGGAGATCCGGAAGCAGCACTTTGGCTTTGGCACAAATCTTAACTCTGGGTCTGCTTCTGTGTGGCTGCAATGGACAAAGAGCTCTGCGGCGCTGCAGGTGGCGGAGATAAGGGAGTGCTGGAGGTTCCGTCTGCTACGTCGTTGACAGGCTGGATTCTGGCCAATTGCTGCTTGTGGCTGGGAGAAACAAAAGAGTCGAGTCGCCCAGTGCGACTGGCTTGGGAGAATAGCCGATCTAGCTAGACACGCGTAAGATTCGCCCCAGGTGCTGCGTCGTTGGTCCTTTATGGACAGGCACCCCTACATGCCAAGAGGTCTGCCTCTACTTGCTTGAGGAATGAAGCGCAAAGCCACGCATCAACTTGCTGCAGATGGTTTCCACACATATACATGCTTGTGTATCTACCCTCTTCGCTGGCATTCTCCACGCTTAGAAGCTCGAAGCCTCAAGGCGACAGGCATTTCTTGGCGTGTTAAGGACCTGGTACGAAGACCTCAGCTGCGCTCTTCTTGACCACGTGCAGGCTCGAAGGTTCAAGCCCAATCTTCATCGGGCGGTGTGGCGGTGGTTCGATGTCACTGCATCATCCACTCTCTGAAGCCTTCAGGAGACACGATGACGAGGTAGCTCGGCTCAGCTCAACCACGCGCAGCCAGGTCAGATAGTTTTTGCAATGACATCGCTTTAATTCTGACAAACGAATTGCGTAGGCAGCGACGCACACTGCAAGGTCTCCTCTGACGCTGACTTTTTCAGAAAAAGAGGTGGCCTGCCAAGCGCGGTGCCGTGCTTGAATTATCGCATGGTGTCGCCCTGCGCTACGCCGGGCACTTTCAGCACGCCAACAACCTTGTGCCTTACACCAATGACTAGGTAGTGTTCGTAAAATGAGGACATGGACCAATGCCCGTAGCGAAATCATGCAGGAATCCCAACTCTCGATTTTTGATACGCTGACGGCGGGTTCGTGATGGAGCATTCCAAGGCAGCTTCTAAAACTCTTCCAGGTGTTGTTTAGGGTCTTACTTAAGCGTTGCGGCTTGGCGGTTAACGGTGTAGGCTTGTCGATCAGCTTCGAGGTTCAAGGGTAGGTGCAGGTACAACCAGCCTATGTACGCTCGCCTTGAAGTAGAAGTTGCAGACTAGCAGCACCTTTATGACAGCTGTGATAAGCATTAACAGTCTTCGGAGACCAGAATGTACTAGCACCTAGAATGGTCAAGACGGCGAAGGCCTGGAAGCAGTAAATAACCAGTCGACCAAGACGAGCCAGCCGCTCAATTCCGTCAGTGGTACACGGCTGTTCCTTTGAACCCCAAACCCTGAATCCGTAAACCGCTAACAACCCTTAATGCTAAGCCCTAAACTGAAACCTTCAGCCGTGAACCCCTTAAATACTCAAACCTTAAGCCCTAAAACCATCAACCCTAAACCCTCATAGATCCCGTATAGAAACCCTTACAGAAACCTGTATTTTAACCCAAACAAACCCTAAAACCCCGAACCCTAAACCCCTAAAACCCTAAGAACCCCAAACCCTAAAAACCCTCAACCTCAAACCCTAAAACCCCAAACCCGAAAAACCTTAAACCCTAAAACCCTAAATCCTACAATCCCAAACACCCTAAAGCCCTAAAACCCTTCATCAATGTGATGCCTAATACCCTATAAACCCCAAACCTGAAGACCCTGAAACCCTAGTTCACCAATGTGATGGCGACACCAGGCGTTTCGTGCGCTACTGGCTGGACCGGAAGCCCAGCGCCGTGCCTCCCGAGCTCGAGATCTCCTTTCAAAGGGAGCTGTTTAAGCTCTTCGGGCTTAGGCGGCATAGGGTTTAGGGGGTGTTGGGTTCAGGGCGGGTTCAAGGGGTTAGATTACCGTTTGTTGAGTAGTAGTGCCGCAAAGCCCAATTCCAAATCCCGAAGTCGGCGTCCTTGCTTGGAGAGGTGGGCAGCCCGAGGCTGGAGAGGAAAGAAGAAGCGCCACGGAGATGAGGAGAAGACCTCCCATGCATCTTGGAGGGATTCGGAGGGCCTATTGAAACGACTAATACAGGGGCCTTAAATGGCCTTAACTTTCAGAACAGGTTTTGGGACGCATTTTAATATTGCTATAAGAAGAAACCTTCAGGAATGCTCTTCGTACTTATGCAAGCCCCTACATTGCCCTACATTAGCGACAAGATAGAGTCGAAACCTTACACGACCACTTCTACCGGTAGCGAGTCTGACCAGGACTAACAAGAGGAGCAGCCACAGTTCTCCCTTGTTTCCGGAATGTAGAACCTGAGTTTCCCAAATTGGGGCAACAGGTTGCGAAAGCACTCGATGTAACGTGCTTGCCGTCAGCTCCAGTGCGTAGAAGTCAGGTCTACAAGGCCGCAGCCATACATTTGGCTGAATGTGCAAGCAAGGGTCGTGTCCTGAGAAGGAAGAGATGTCAACAAACAGCAAACTACCAGCCCGTCACACATGATCTGATTCAGCGAGCTACCCTATACTAAAACCCTAAAACCCTTAAGTCGCAGTGATCAGATTGAATGCTGGCTGCATGTGCAAGACGGCCATGTGCAAAGCCCCACGAAGAGAAATCGCCTCAGAGGAGAGCTCGCCAGAGATCCGGTCTTCGGCCTTGGTCATCACTAGAATGAAAATAGCGTTAATACTGAGAACAGTAACAATCATAGTAAACGTATTGATAATAGCAATACTCATAAATCATACATCATGATACTGAGGTTTTGTTAAATAAAAGTGTTGATTATCTTCTCGTTTCTGCTAGGCTCCAGGGATGCAACATGGTGGCTGAAGGCTTCCTCATAAGACCTATACAGAGGTCCGATATGTCTTTAGCTTTCAGCCGATCGTCAAGCTTGGCTTCATGTTTTCCCGCTCTGGAGTTGTCATACGGAAATTAGGAGTCCGAGTCGTTTGGGATAATACTACTACCCTCAGGAATTTCTCAGACAGTTTGGCCGGTGGCTTCTCAGGCTATGGGTTTCGGTTCCTGTCACTGACACATCTCTTTGAACCTGATTTTCCTATGCTGCCGCTGTTCGGTTCCGGGGCCCTTTAAAATGCCTTGGCTATATGTTGCTGCGGCTGTCGACAGCAACGACGGCGACGAAGGCAAATCGCACGATAACAACAATAGCACCATCATCGCATGTACTGTTACTATCACCATTAGTGACCGTGTACGGCGACGAGGAGGAGGAGGAGGAGGGCGAGAGCTACCGCTAAAGCAGTGGCTTTCTGCACGTGGCAGCAACGACAGCAATTAGCGGCAACAGCGCTTGATGATGTTGCTGCTGTTGTTGTTGCTGCTGATGTTGTCGTCGTCGTCGCTTTGGTTGATTTGGACATAGTATCTGGCTCAGTTTCAAAGACAGCAGAAGCGCTTGTACTGGAAAGTCTGAATATTTCTGGTACCTCAATACTTTTGTGGTAATTATCATTGATAACTATTCTGGTTAGCCCCGGTAGCGGTACTATGTACTGTAAGTGTCATGATCTCAACGTTTTACTGTACGATGCTTCTCTTCATCCGTATTGCTACTACCCGAGCAGCTTGTTGCATGTTCTCATGATGGTCGGTACTCAAACCATGGGTACAGGAGCTGCTACCACGATCATCTCTATACTTGTCACAGCTGCGCTGAGCAGTCTTATGGCCACTCGTATCAGTGGCTTCTCTTCGGATTGAACAACCCAAACCCAAGGCCCGCTAGCGTAAATCCCAAATTCTAGCTGATCACTCTTTTCTCTGAAGGCCTCTTCGTCACTCTAGGACACATTTGAGCGACTCAAGAATCTAGAACTCTGGGGGGGGTTTAGGAATCCTGCACCCTAAACCATAAAAGGAGCGGCAAACGCGGCATAGCCGCTCACCCAGGAGGGAGCAGAAGTTTCAGGAGTACATTGGAGGATAAGCACAAGCGCTTACGTGCTTCGGGCCATTTTTTGGGGTCTATAGCAGTCAACCGTTCTCAAACGCATCTTTTGATGACCGGCATGCACTAACTGAGCAATCTTGCTCGTCCTAGCTCGAGTATGCAAAGAGGAAGTGCATGACTAGGCCAGCAATCGACCAGTCATGCGTTGAATCTAGGTTTCACGACAGCCAGCAGGTTTTCTGCCACTGTCTCTGACGACACCCTATACATCTGGTGCCCCCCTGAAATCGCAATCATTACATAGAGTCGAACCATGCCGAGCCTCATCATCACTCCACACACACACACACCATGATAGCAATGCCAGTTCGTAGTGCAGTGCTCAGACGAGAGTGGCGATGACTAACCAATCATCACGCGGATCACGCCCACAAAAAAAGAAGTCCCTGCTAGTATGACGTCGCCCGTGGGTCCGAGACAGGGCCGCCACACTGAAAAACTCGCCACCATCATCGTCATCACAAGGGAAGTGCTACTGAGAAGTATTGTAGTCGGCAAGGTCCCGAAGGAAAGTCAAATACATAAGTTTGAATTAACACACACGTGATCGTTGAAAATGCTGGGAGTAAGGGGCTGCTGGCCATAAACATAATCGTCATACTCGTCACAGCGCTGACAACGATAGATACATGCAGCAAAACACTCATGTAATGATAGCACTTATGCTTGCGACAATACAATGCGGAATGCGGAATGATACGAATGTCGAAACAGGATAACAATATTTTCTCGTGGGAAGAATCACGACAGCACTAGCAATCACCACAATACCACGAAGTGCAAGCGTTTATGTTGATGTCACAGTAAGTACCAGTACTGCTAATTTGGGGGGAACTGGAGCATGAGTAGGAGGAGGAGTAAGAGGAGTAGCGGTAAACCAAGCAGTGGCCGCAGCAGCAGGCACCCATGCATAGTACATGTCTGTATTTCTGTACCAGGCATCAGCACCATCATCATCATACAAATTTCACACCATGAGCCATCAAATCCAAGTCCTAAACCCTAGACCCCTCAACGGTTGGAAGCGGCAAAACTGCCCGGCATGGTCTCAAGAGAAAACCCGCGGCCGGCAAGCGATCAGTAGCCAACTTCTCCCCAACTCTGATCAATCCGCCTGTCTTCCAGCAATCTGGGGCCGGGCGTCTCGTGGTTCGGGTACAGGGTTGACTTCTACAGATGATTTCGTAGTACAAAGACCATCTTCGAAATCAAAACTAGTGATGCTATGTGATGTGAAAATGAGTGCTGGTACTCTTATTGTTTATGCGAGTGACATACGCATACATGAATATAAAAATGTAGACATGGACGGCAATGATACATGTAGCAATACCACAAGCCAGGAACAATCTTCAGCGAACACAGTCGCGGACGTCGGCTGGTACGTCACACAAGTTCCTATATCATAAACTCGAACTACGCGATGACGCATCAATACAAGCCATAAACAGAGGCTCCTACACTACTGGATGGAGTTTAGAGTCGAAGCAACTAAAAACTCTACGGCCTGGCAAACTTCTCGCTTTGCAGAGCGATACAAAGCCTAGGAGACATGCAAGCCAGTCATAATTCAAACTGGATCATGCTAGTGCCTTTGGCAATGTGCCTGTCGTGGTCTACAGTAGTCGCCGCCGTAGTCGTCGCCGCAGTCGCCGTAGTCGCCGTCGTCGACAAACATGACTGTGACTACACTCACGATTATGATTGCTGGTATGGCGACGGCGACTACTAATGAAGATAATTGTGTAATGACAACAAAGTAACAATAATACGAATTGTAAAATACGCACCGCATAATAGTAGCTATAACAAGAATAGTAACAACAAGAAGAGGACTTGTATCATAATAACTCCACTAATAACAAGAATAACAATAACAACCGTTATCATCATCATTAGACCAAAAATCTTCAATAAAAGCTGAACAACAACAAAAATGAGTGCACTACTAATACTAACACGGACAAAAAATAGTAATATGGGTAGTTCTCCAAAATAAGGTCCCTTTCTAGGCCCCAAAACTAGTACGGCACCTTTTTACCCCAAAAGGAACCCTATTCTAGAGAACTAGTCATACTGCTGATGATATAAGTCCTGCACTACCCTAAGGACCCTAAACTACGGGAATTATGGTATATTCCAAATTCTGGGTAATGCAGGATTTAAATCATCAACCGTCTGCTTACCAGTGCATCAGAAAACGCCGCTCAGGAGACCCGGGCCTTATCCAGGGCTTTCGGCAGAAGATGGCCCCTCGGTCGCCCAGCGTGAGCCATCCAGGCCTACCGTGTTTCGGTTTTAGGATTTAGGCTTCAGGGTTTAGGATTTGAATTTTGGGTTGGTGACCTGGTGTTTCCCCCCCCCCCACTCAAATCGATTCAATGTGAACCTGTGAACCCTGCCTTACACCAGCACCAAGCCCCTAAAATGCGTGGCTTCACTAAACGAGGCAACTCCAAAAATCACGGATTATGCATGTGCTCCTTCTTTAACCCAGTGCAAGCTTAGCAACGAAGAAATCACGATTTTCTTAACCCTAATACTTCCTAGATAAACCAAAAACCCAACCCCAGGCCTTCGGGTTCGGTTCGGAAGCCCCTGATTTCAACACGCCCCAACCGAAACCCTTAGGCCTTAAGCTTTCCTCAGCCCTCTCCATACCCAGCTTTCCTAAGCCCCCATTCCCCCAAAGCTCCAACCCAACCCATGTTTGGACCTGATAGAAACCCCTCTAACCTTTTAGATAACCCTTCTAGAACCTCTCTAATATCCGTTACAGAAATCTTAAAATGGAAGCCCTCATATAATCCTCGCAGAACCTCAATAGAACCTACCACAATCCCTTTTTGATCCTTTTCGAATCCCCAGAGAACCCTTACAGAACCCGTATAGACTCAAGCAGAAACGTTGCAGAAATCGTACACGGCCCGTGTAGACTCCTTGCAGACAGCGTATAGAAACTTTAAAGAACCTTTAGAAACTCCTTGCCGCACCATTACAGAGACCTCGGAGGCCATTTCCTGGAGTAGCTCCTCACGTGCATCCTGCGGTCGGTTCAGATGGGGGCTCAGGTTTTGACATCAAGGGCACGGCTTAGGGGTTTGGGGCTGTTTAGTGTTTAGAGCTGTGTAGTTCAGTGGCGGGTCTAGGGATGTAGGACGGTCGAGGAGCTTACAGGCTAGTTACAGCTATATCGTTGCAGCTAGGATGGTTTTGGAGGGTCGGGTTCGTTGGGGTATTCCCATCCTTGGACCGGGCTTAAAAGCTGTGAGGATGCTGTGGAGAGATCTGGCTTGGCTTCCTGGATGCTGGAAGATGAAGAGCTCTTACTCTGTCTTTGGAGTGCTTGCGATGTCAGGGTTGCCAAGGGCGACGCGCCTCTGCCAGCGACATGTGCATGCCTCAGCATGTGATGGGTCATCTGCTTCTGAAGTCGTTGCAGCATGATTCGAGACTCACATGGTGTGCACTCCAACTGTAGCAGTGGCACGCCCCACGTGTTTTCGAACGAAGTCCGCTCCACGGAAGAGCCTGAACACCAGAAAAAAAGGCACCCTCAAGCCCCTCGGAGACAACAGTGCTTATCCAAACCCGTTAGACACACAAGCACTGGCTCACGACGAGAAGCTTGCTGCACAACTTGCACTTGAACTTCTCATCCGTAATCTTCAGAAGCGCCTTCTCCCGTTCCTGCTTCAGAGCTTGGAAAAGATTGCAAAGAGCACTCGAACGCATGCCGAAGGCAGAGCAAAAGACACTCGCGACTCGTGGCCTCGGCCAGGCGTTGCACGACGCGGGCATTGGAGTAGTCAGGGGCAGCTGCAGGTTTGTCGAAGGACCTGCAGGAGTGCGGAGAAGCCCAATGGCTTTCTTTGGGTCAGAATTGACACGTGTCTTCTCTTGGCAGCCAAGATGCACGCTGCCCAGGAAGCTCTCCAGTCGCTGCTCGTGAGCCACGGACCACTCGCCCGGCGTGCACTCCGGCTGCGCCGGCGCACGCAAGGTGGCGAGGCCGCAGGCATCGCGCAGTGACCACTCGTCATCACACCACCGCGCGGCGTAGAAGCAGAAGTGGTGCACGCGACGCAGGTAGGTGATGCGAAGGTCCAGCTTGAATTCGGTTGTGCCATAGGCCTTCAGCACCAAGGCCGTGATGTCTTTGGGCACCTCTGTGAGGCCGTCTAAGCGCTGCATTACCTGCTCGGAGAGAGCCAAATCCTTGTGAATCCGCTCCGGAAGTGACATCTCCTTTGCCACCCACAATCCACACAGAGCAGAGACCTAGAGGAGAACCTTTCGGCAAACCCTGCGTCCTGCGGCAGCACCAGCGCAGCCAAGTCAGGCTTCGGGCTCAGAACGGATGCACGGCCCGTCCCTTTGCTTCCTGGCAAGAGCAGCTTTGATTCAAACGTTCATGGTTCCTATATGTCCGTGTGACCCCGTGCGAGTGAGTGAGCCTGCCTGGTCTGCTGAGCAGGGTCTCCGCGCTCCGCATGAGCACACCGGCGGCCGCGGTGGCATCGTCTGCTGACGTGAACCTTTCAGAGGCCACATGACTACAATGCCCAATGCGGACAACACCACGCCAAGACATGCTGCATCCCCTGCATCCCTACCTGACAAAGAAGTCCCGGGCCAGGTCCTTTCCTTCGAAACTCGTCCAGGCAGCAGTGCAAAACCCCGGGCGATCCTGCGGGCATCTCATGCATCGACCAGCATGCTGCAGAACTGCGCATGTCGGCGCCTGAATCACATCCAGGACATCCCATACACTCACTGCCGGTGGGAGGCTACCTCGAAGGGCAATTCGCACGGGGATTCTACGCCAGGCGCTGACATCTCAGGTATGAACCTGCATCCTGTCCTACCCTTGCCGAGCCGCGAATCACCAAGGAACCCACATCCGGGTCGAAGGCAAACTCGGGCGCTTGCAGATGCCCGGCTACCGGGCAGGTGGCTCCACGTCGCGCCCTGCTTGTTCGTAGGGACAGCTCGCGGTACCTACGCAGGAAACACGTGAGATGAAATAGGGATGTACATTATGGCATGTAGTATGTAAACGCGTATCATGTTGACGTATTGTTGCTATATTCTGCTATATCAAGCAACCACGTGCTACAATGAATAATGTATGTGTATCTGTGTGTGTGTATATATATATGCATATCATAGCCTCGCCTTCCCTCTCGCAGGTCCTGTCAGGAGACTCGGAGAAGCACTACGCAGGACTGCTGTGACTTCCAGCTTTGTTGCAGCCAACCATATGGTGTAAGGCCGCACGTCGCGAGACGAAAGAGAGAGGACTGGGAGGGAGAACGGCAGACTGGGAGCCTGGGCGATTACTCACTATTATCTGCTCCGGTTCAGTGGGGCAGTGCTTCTTTTTGACTTTCTGTTCTGCGTATGACACAAAAAGTCTTCTCCGCAAAACCCGTCCACGCCGCGACGTCTTCGAGGGTTTAACTTCAGAGTTGCTGGCTTTGCTTTCCGCCCGACCTAAGCGTCCCTCCGCTGCCTCGGTCAAATTTGTGTGGACACGTTTGCGGAGGTGCTACCGCTGCTATGGCTTGCGGCAATTTCGAGAGCCATCCCGCTTCGCACGGAGTTTACTTGAAACATTTCATCCGATGTCGTCAGGCCTTTGCCTTTGGCCTGAGACGCAGGCAGTCTGATAAGCCTTAAGAGCTGATCGGTTGGGAGAGCACTTGCATTCTCATGCTATGCTGACAGAAGCTGTGACTGGCCCGGTCCTGAGCAAATGTTGCGGCATTCAGCTGCGTCGTGCCAAGACGTAGTTCATGGTGCCGGAGCCGAGAGAGGGGATGATAAAGGTCGAAGAAGAGCCCCGTCTGCCTCATTGCCTGCAGCTCTTCCTTCAGCCTTTCCTGAATGTACTGCTGAAACCTGTTCATGACAAAATCTGGAGAGTCCTCGTTGGACACGTGCTTCAACACAAAGTCCCGGAAATTGGGCTCTGCCGCCTTCGCCTCCTTTGCCTTCAGCTCTTCGTCCTTTGCGGGCACTCTTGCCTGGGTCTCTGCCGGTGCTGGCACCGACGGGGCCGAAGGAGCCCGGGCGAGGCGCCTTGGCGCTGGCTTCTTCTGAGAAGGAGAGCGGCTGACGAAGCGTGGATTGTGCGATGGACTTCGCCTGGAGCTCCGTGGGGACCGGCCCCGTCGGCAAGGAGTCTTGCTTCGGCGTCGGAAAGTACAAGGAAAGCTCTTGCCGCCCCTGCCACTGGCCTTACCACTTTTGCCGCTTCTGCCAGTGCCCTGGAGGCAACATGATCAGGCTTGTGGCTAGACATGAAACCCTGCACTTTTGCATGAAAGCATCGCCTTACTGCCACCACTGCCAGGCTTCTCATCGATCTCACGACCTTCTGGGTGCTTGAACCTGACGTTCGCACATCTGGGCAGCTCCAACCCCTCTAAGCCCTCAAACCTTCGCTCGTGCCAAGGCCAGAGCCAACAGGTGAAGCGTGTGCAGGCACGCCCGTGCCAGCAATTGATGGTATGGCGATTTGAAATCCCGGCTCCTGTCATGTTCATGTGCAGCTTGCAGCAGGGAGTTCCATTTAAGTCCGCAGATTATTCTCGCGACTTGTCTCCGCTCACACCTTGCCGAGAGGAGAACCGCCGTGAACGAGAGCGTCGGGAGCGTGAGCGCCGGGAGCGCGAGCGCCGGGAGCGCGAGCGCCGGGAGCGCCGGGAGTGCTGCGAAGGGGAGCGCTCGGGGCTTGAACGAGGCTCGCTGACCTTGGCTGTCGTGCTGCTGCCCTCGTAAACTCTTGCATTGGCCCTTGCAACATGGCAACACGGCTATACATGAAGAAAGCGTGAACTTCTGGTGGCAATCGGCAGCGGTCTCGGGAGCCTTTGGCGAGCCCGTGCTGCTGGCGACTTCTGTGGAGGTGTCGGAGTCATTCGCCTCCAGGGAGCATCCGATGTCTGAGTCTGGGCTTCAAGGCAAGCAACTTTTCAGAAGGACTTTCTGATGAAGAGTCTGCCTCTTCCTCCCTGGTTTTCTCTTCGTTCCTGGCCGACTGCCCGGATGGAGAGGGCGGGGGAGGAGCCTCCTTGGTTTTTTCTTCGTCCATGGGCGAGCGCACGGAGGGAGAGGGCGACATGGCAGAACTAGATGACAAGAGCAGGTTCGAGACTGGGCGGCTGCAGCTGCTAGAGAATTCCCAACAACCTCATGCGCGTAATCCCAATCTCACTTCTGCAAGGCGTGAGCACTGAACAGCCGCAGGGAGTGTGATCCCGACAGAGTGTGCAGCTGCTACTGTATTCTTTTCCATCTATCTATATATATATATATACACACACATATATATATATGTATCATATATATATATATATCTCTGACTTTCTGCATCAAGAAACCCTTTTTTGAGTCCCGGGCCACAGGGGATCCTCCAGACTCGCGAGGCTCCCGACCTGGCGAGCTCGCAGCCGCTGGATCAGCGCCAGGGCCTGGGCGCGTCGGGGCTCTCATAGCGGAGAGCGGAGGGGCGCTTCTTAGGGCTTTTAGGGTCTGGGAGCTTAGGGGCATTTGGGGGCGTTTCGGGGTTCAGGGCTAGGAGAATAGCTTGCAAGAAGCCTTGCCTTTGGAGATTAGTGCTACGCTTTTTGGTCTGCAGAGCGTTGCAGGGCCACAGCCCGATAAACACTGATGAGACCCCTACAATGCCTACAGCCCTGCATCCTCAATGGAAAGGAATTCAGTTCGACAGCATAAGGCTCTCGACCTGAGACGGAATGCGAAGGCATCGGTAACAAGCGCCCAAGAAGACGTGGCCGCAAAGATGCGCTGCGTTTGGGTTGACTTAGATCCAGATATCCACGCAACATGAAGCCCCACAGAATGGTAAGCCCCAAGCCCTAGACCCTAAATCCAAGCCCTAAACCCTAAACCCAAACCAAAAGCCCTGGACCCTATAAATCCAAATCTCCTAAGGTCCTAAAAGTCCTAAACTCTGAGAAGGAGCCCTTCAACCCTAAACCTGCAATGCGGAGTGGCGCCTGCTGACGCTCGCGAGAGGTCTCCGGCATGTCGGAGCCTTGGGCCGGCTTTCCAACATTCCCCCTGCTTTGCAAAGGAAGCCCGAAGCGAAAAACTTTATTTCACACATATAGAAATAATGGATATAAATAAATATGTGTATATATATATATATCGAAGTAACAAAGTACATACAGACATAGATTTTTAGGACGTATATACAACTAAGGCTCAAAGAACATGACGTGCTCTTCTGCTCGCTGCCGAGAAGATGCCCCTTTAAATGTACAAATGGCGGCAGACGACAGCTTCAAGATCCTATGAGGCACGTCTGTCCGGCAGGAAGTCGAAAAGTGCACTTCGTGCAGAATTCAATTAACGGCGTGGTTCCGCCGTTGACTCAGCCGTGTCGTTGTGAGCCTGACCGGCCACGCATCGTGGGGTCTGCTGCATGGCATCTCTCAGCAGTTCTCGCATGTCTATCCGCTGGTGCGGCGAGTCCCTTGCTATCCGACGCAGCATGCTCAGTGGTGTGTAACCCAAGTCGTCACAGCGATGTGGATCAGCCCGGGCGCGCAGCAGTATGCTTGTGACCTCAAGGTCTCCAGCAACGGACGCCACATGCAACGCATTAAAACACCTGCCATCACCGATTGGGTGATGAGGATCGGCCCTCGCCTCCAGAAGAAGGCGGACCATCTCTGGCTTCTTGAATGCGCACGCTTGCACAAGAGGCGGGAACTGCCAGGCGGGATTTGGCTCTTGTGGCCGGGCCAGCATCTTTTCAACTGCCGCCACATCGCCTCGGCCTATTGCTAAGGCCATCTCTCCCTCAGCACAAGCATCAGAAAAAGTACACATCAGGATCAGCTGGACCTCGCCTAAGTCGTCGAGGGAAGCATCGTCATCCAACTCTATCCCGTTGTGCAGCAGCTTCTGTTGGAACCGTGGAACTCCACAAAGACCTTGCAGATGCCTTTTCAGTGTCTTGACGTCCTCAAAATCCTGGACCAGGATGGTGGCAATCACCTCTCCCGAAAGCCCGGACTGAATGCTCAGACTCTCAGTGGAACCATCGGGCTCCGAGGTCCCATTTCCCATGGCTGCTCCTCTTTTGCAGTGACAGCGCAGCAGTGCTTTGCCGACTTGCTCAAACTTCAGACTAGGGGTAATAGGGTTTTGGGAGATACTCTAGTACAGTTTTAGGAAGGAGCCCTAAGGAATACCATGGGCAATTCTCCAGGCTTCTATGGACGCTTCATGTCTGTCGCATGTTAGAGGCACGATCTGGGTGCTCGCTTTGTCAGCCAAACTCTGCTCTGGAAGTGGCAACATGCTGCCCGGGTTCGGAGTGCAGGAAGTAGGGTTTGTTTACGGTTTAGGGGTTTACATGAGGTGTAGGGTCTTAGGTTCCGGCTTCAGGGGATTGAGGGCACGGACAGAGATTGGTCAGAAACTCTGTGATAGGCCCATGCATCGGCTCTCGTCGCCCCTCAGCGAGGACTCGAGGGTGTTAACCTGTCAACTTCGGGAAAGGATGGGCAACCGTTGGCGTGCAAAGACCGATGCTCGGTGACTGCAGGCTCGCAATATCCGAGAGGTAGCTTTAATTGCAAGAAAACAAGATTTCCGACCTTGCGGGGAGCCTGAATTCTGGGTCGATGGTGCATTGCACGTTACTGTCATCCCTGCCCGAATCAACTGGAGCGGAAACTGCACTCGAGACATCCGTAGGCAACAACCGCAAGAGATTCAGCTTCCCACGCCCCATCGGCACCTTCTTCTCCAAAAGCTCTTGCTCCTTACCGATTCAATGGCTCTGGCTTGGTACAACTAGTCGGATTTCTCGGCAAGCACGACAAACGTCAATGCTCCTGCTCGCTTGCCGACAGCGCTGCTGCAAGCCGTCTTGAGCTAGTGGCTTCCTGGCAGAGGCCATGCATGGGACTCAGTCGTAGATTGCTCATGCCGTGCCATGCCTTGCAAGCCTGGCAAAGGCACGTCCCCTTCGCCCGACGACTTGCTTCAGGCACTGCAGTCTGCATGGAACGTCCCAATCGCGCTGCTGCTTCTGACGCGCTGTGACCCTCAAAGCCGGACACCACCGGAGAGTTCGTTTCATGGAGCGAAATTGACGTGTTTGATACAAGACGGGGTCGGAACACCGAAACAGGAGCTGCATCCCTGAACCTAAACCCTAATCCGGGCATCTCGGTCTGTTGCATGACTGCCTCCGTCAGCTCTTGGCGACAACTTAGAAGCCTCGTCCAGGTGTGACTGAGCCGGATCACATCAATTCTGCAGGCAGGAACATAATTCAGTAAGTAAAGAAGTAAAAAAGCATGGTATATGTCTTCCTGTATGTACATGTATGTGTATGTGTATGTGTATATGTCTAGGTCTAGGTCTAGGTCTAGGTCAAGGTCAGGTCTAGGTCTAGGTCTAGGTCTAGGTCTAGGTATTATTGGTATAGGTATAGGTATATGTATATGTATATGTATATGTATGTGTATAAGTATGTGTATGTATGTGTATGTATGTGTATGTGCGTGTATAGGCATGCGTATGTGTATGTGTATGCGCGTATGTACGTGTGTATGTGTATGTGTATGTGTATGTGTATGCGTATGTGTATGCGTATGCATATGGGTATGCATATGTGTATGTGTATGCGTATGCGTATGGGTATGCGTATGTGATTTATGTGTATGTGCATGCGTATGTGCATGTGTGTATGCACGTGTGCATGTGTATGTGTATGCGTATGTGTATGCGTATGCGTATCTGTATGTGTATGTGTGTATGTACGTGTGTATGTGCATGTGTATGTGTATGTGTTGGTGTCTGTGTATGTGTATGTGTATGTACGTATGTATGTATTCATGTCTGTGTGCATGTCTGTCTGTCTGCCTTCCTGCCTGCCTGGCTGTCTGTCTGTCCCTCTGTCATTGTATGATTGTGATGAACGGTGCATATACACACCACATGCATGATGAGTCTGACGTGACATGGCATGACGTCGTATCATATAATGTGCTACGATGTGGCTTGCCATGATATGACATGACATGATAAAACCTGACATGTTTCGCCATATGGTATGGCCCGACATAATACGTAATGATACTGTTAACTGACGAAACTTTGAATCACTCTTCTGCTGCGCCCCTATGCCAGACCCTGAATCTTGGCAAGGATGTCACGCAATTCTCGAAAACGCATGTATGCGAATGCACGAGATCCGGCATCACACATCCTGCTCGTCAACATTGATGTCTAACCATTCTCAATGATTGCATACATATGAATGGACGGAATCCTGTGTCTGGCATTCTCCTCATCAACTTTAATTTCACGCAGTTTTCCTGGAAATGGCATGTATGCGACCGGACGATTTTCTGCCTCAGCAAATCTTCTTTTTCGGGTCAGGCACAATTCTGTCCACCCGCCGAATGACGTGATATGATACGACATGGCATGGCATGGTATGAGATGACATGACCTTCTAAGAATCTAAGACACAACACGGTGCATTGTCAAACAAACTAATGAGCCCATGAAAAGTCATTGAAAAACACATCTATATCTGTGTACATATATATACACATACATATATTCGACTACGAACATGATATGACGGAGTGCGTATGCAGCTCAAGCTCAGGACGCAACTCGCAGTGGAAGGCGCTGTACGTCTCAGACTCCTGCCGGAAACGACACCGACTACGGCTACTGCGACTGCTGCTGGAAATGCTTTGGTTATCATTGCCAGCGGCCGCGTCTCAGCTCATTGTTTGCATCATTGCGTCATTGCCGCAAATGTGATGTCTGGACCACTGTGCTTATTTCTTAACTCTGTCAGCTGTGCAACACTAGATTCGTTTCGTCGTGCCGCTCATGCCCGTCATCATGGTTGACATTCTCGTCACGACTGTAGTTCCAACCATTCCATCATGCTAACCATTCTGGGCACCACTGTCGTTCGCATCACCTCGACCCGTACAGAATCACAACTAAAAACTGTCACTGCTGCCACGAATACCATCACTATCATTAGTCACTAGCAGCATCTTTCTGATACACGTCAATATTACCATGGTAGTCATGGTTGGCGCTTTGTTGGAAAGGATTTCTTGTCAACGCCGTCACCAGTACCAGGACATTATGCATCATGATCAGTATCATCGTCTCGTCATACTAATCATTGTCATCACCATTGTCATCACCATCAATCAACCGAGCAAGCAGTCTATCAATTGATCATGTAGTCAATCCGTCAATCTGTCAATCAACTCATCCGTCAAACAATGAATCAAACAATTTGCCATCAATCAATCAATCAGTCAATCAATCAATCAGTCAATTATTTTACTTCGAACATCCCCACCCTACCAGGTAGTCTCATGGTAGTCTGTGGGGTTGGGCACTCCAGGTAGTCTCACGGTAGTCTATGGGGTTGGGCACTCACGATAGTCTGTGAAGTTGGGCACTCCGGGCAGTCTCACGGTAGTCTGTGAAGTTGGGCATTCCAGGGAGTCTCACGGTAGTCTGTGGGGTTGGGCACTCCAGGGAGTCTCACGGTAGTCTGTGGGGTTGGGCACTCCAGGGAGTCTCGCGGTAGTCTGTTGGGATTGGGCACTCCAGGGAGTCTCACGGTAGTCTGTGGGATTGGGCACTCCAGGCAGTCTCACGGTAGTCTGTGGGATTGGGCACTCCAGGGAGTCTCACGGTAGTCTGTGGGGTTGGGCACTCCAGGGAGTCTCGCGGTAGTCGCTTGGGATTGGGCACTCCAGGGAGTCTCACGGTAGTCTGTGGGGTTGGGCAGTCCAGGAGGTAGTCTCAGCGGGCGAGGAGTAATAGCTGACTTTAAAATCTAACAACCCCACACCAAGGGTGGGGAATAAAATCAATACATCAACGAATCCGTCAGTCAATCAATCATTACGTCAATCAACCAATCAATCAGTCAATCAAACAATGGTCATGATTCTATATACATATATATATATATACATAAAGGTACTACATATGCATATATGTGTATGTTATGTATGTGTATGTGTGTTTATATAATATGTACATGTGCAGGGCTTCAGTGGTCTTATTTCTTCTCTTGGAAACACGATTCTAGATTCTGGCCGCTACTGACTAGAGTTTCATAAGCAATGTCATTGGCACTACCTTTGTTGCCGCTGGGACAGGCATGCTTGTCACTGTCGCAGCTGCAAACGGAGTTGAGAACACATCTCCTACAGCTAGTACTAACACAGCAGTTGCTGTTTCCGTTATGATGACCAGCATGCTTGTATCGATGTGGTAGCTATGTTCCCTTGCTACCCCACGGGATCCTCCTGCAAGCGGCCCTGCAAAGACACCACGCAGTCGTCCGCCACCTCAGTCCGTATTGCTTCCCAGCTGGAATCTTCTGCATCTTGTTGTCGTGGGAGGCGTCGAAAGGTTTCAAAGCGAGTCTCTTGAAATCAATAGGCTCGATGATTCTTCTTAGAGGTCTCTGAGCAATGAGAGGATTACGTAGTGCGCCATCCTCGTCCGACCCAGTTAGGGTTGTAGCTGCGCAGTATTTCTGCCGTTATTTCGATCCGCTGCAAGTTTCTCAAATTAGCAATACCTATAGCAGCCAGTACAACAGCAACGATAGCAATAAAATTAGCAGTTGCAATCTCACCAAGAAAACTAAGAGCGCGGGCCTGGAGTTGCCAGATGGCCCTCATCAGCGCACTCTGGTTCTCCTCCTCGCTCTCCTGCCTCGCAGCCGGATGAACAGTAGGAGTAGCTTCTGAGCCTCTGCCTCTACCTCCTGCAAGCGGCCAGGCAAAAGTGACAGCAAGCTGCGGCTGCGCTTTATCTCGGCACTGCCTCAGCGTGGCTACCAGCTCCTCCTCACTTTGGCGCGCCTCTGCACGGCTTCAAGGACTGCACGGTCACCTAGACCAACCTGCTGAGTAACCACAAAACAATTGCAACCTACAGGCCAGCAGAAGAGTCAGCTGGGTGCCTTCTGAAGCTCTGCCGCGGCTTGCTCCTTCTCCTGCCTCAGCGGGTGTCGGCTAAGCAGTCGCCAGTCCGATTTCTTTTGTGCAACTTGAGGACAATTGTACCGTGGCGGCATGATTTCTGGCGGAGCGAAGCTCGCATTTCGGAATGCAGGAAGCCTGGGGCGGCTTTGGGGAGTGCTTGCAGAGTCTCAGATGGGCACGTCTGAGGATTGCCGCTCTTGAGTGGACCAAGTGCCATGCTTCAGAGTCTGGAGTTGCTGCCGCAGCGCAGCCACCTTGGCACACGAATTAGTCGGTCTATAGTGGTATTTCTCGGCGAGGAGACAAGCTGACTAGGCTAGGACTTCAGCCGCTGCTGCTGTGGCTGATGCTGCTGCTGCTGCTACCAGATCGACTACGACGACGAAGACTACTTTTACTGCGGCATGTGCGATACTAATGCTCCTGTAAAGACTACTGCAAGCCTTCTCAACATCAAGTAACACTAGCAACACTCAGTGCAAGGAGAGCTGAGAACTGCACTTCAACGGATGCTTCTTCCAAAAAAACCTCGGGCATTGCCAATATAAACTGTGTATTAAGTGCGAACACACATGCATAAACTGTCATACATACGCGCACTGCATCTCTCTGTCCGTGAGTATGTATGTGTGTATACATCTACAATGCGCATGTCCACGGAATATGTGCATATGTATATGTGCATACGTAATTAAATAAACAACGTGCAAGCATAAATTCAATTAATGCCTGCTACACGCAAACATCGCCCACAATACATGTGTGCACTCTCACGATGTGGTTTGCAGGTCGACGAATCAGCGCACACCTGCCGCTGCTCGGCATACTCGCTCCGCAGACGATTGGTGGCCTGCCCAAACCCGGCTGGACATGCAGCTATCACGGAAGGTCTTGGCGGATGACAGATGCATCACTTGCCCTAACTCAATAGCTAAACTGACGACGGCATATTACCGGTGTATGGCACTACTAGCACGCGAAAGTATGCGTCCGATACGCAGCGGCCAGCCGGTGGTATTGCAATGATGATGAAGACGATGATGATGGTGCGGAGGGTAGGAGGCGACGGAGGAGGAAGAGGACGGCTGCTGATGCCGATGCGGACACGAATGCTGACGCTCATGCTACTGCCGATGATTCTGACGATGTCATGGTGACGATGACGGTGACGATTACGCTGACATATTCACACGACATGATTTTAGGTCGTGGATGGTGGATGCAACCGACGTTGATACTGGTGGTGATGGTGATGACGATGACGATGAAGCTCATGGCCATGGTCATGGTGCTGATGTTATCGAGGATGACGTGACGCCGACATGCCCGTATGCGTGCGCAAAACGAGATGTTGTCCACGCATGGCTGCGTGGTCCCCGGCTCGGAAGACCTGTGTGGCACATACAGTTGACTGTGCCTCCTGACGGCTCATGATATCATAAATCATAGAAAAACAAAGTATAACAGAATCAAGCAGAACAAAATAGAATAGACTATAGTATAGCACTATGATAGAATACTATAGAGCAGAACAGCAAAAAGCATCATACAATGCGACACAACGTAAACAACAAAAACATGACCTAAGATAGCTTTGTGCTTTGATGGCACCGGTCTCTCTTTCCTCTCTGCTCCGAGGCGTCCTCCGCCTCGCGCGAGAACTGCCTCGCCTGGACCTGGCAGAGGCTGCGAATCTTTTCCTTCGTTGCACATTATACTACACTATACCATATTATCTCATACTATACTATACCAGACAACGCTGTATACTTTACTGTGCTAAGCTATACCATATACTAGAGTATAGTGTACTACCAGTATGCTCTATTCTAATAAAGTCCACCGTGACCGGTGAAATTTGCAGTTGGAAGGTTAGGAGTCGAGAAGACTTCCTCGCACACCACGTTTGAGGGCCTCTCGAACGATGGAGCTCATCCTCAAAATAACAAACTGGTCCATCTTCGAGGGGTTTCGGGGACCCAGGTGCCATCTGTAAGCTGGGCTGGTCATCGTTGATGTATATTTCGATCAGTACCAAAGTTAGCGTTGTAATGATTGCTAACTAGCTAAACATTTGGTAAATATTTCTTCGTTAAAGCCTGAATCCTTACCCTGACTCCTTAAACCCAAAGCGCCTAAGCTAAATCCCTAAAGCCTAGTCCAAGTTGATCCTGAAAAGCGCCAGGGGTCCAGATTCAGCACTCCAACAACCCTCGACCGGACCTCCTGAAAGGACGAGACCGCCGTATCGCGCTGGGCTTGGCAAACCCGCAGCTCTTCTTTCAGCTCCTGTGGGCTGCGGAAGGAGGGGTGGGGCGTTTAGTCAGAGTTTTGGAGATTAGTGGGGTTGAAGGGCTAAAGGGTTTGGGGTTTAGAATGTTCACGGCTTCGAATTCTGGGACTTTGCTAGGCTGGGAGTGGGAACAATACAGTTATGGACCTGGGCTGCTGTTGTCGTCATTGCTGCTGTTGCGGGTAAGGCCTCAAACAGCGGAAGTGTGCAAGATCTCTGCCAAACACTCACGGACGCCTGGGGACAACAACAACCGCTTTGCTTGCAGTTTGTCTACCACTCGTGAAGACCGATCAAGTGGGGCTTAGGGCTCAAGTGCTCGCTAGGGGCTTAGGACAGTTTAAAGGTTTAAGGTTTAGAGCTCTTGGGGTTTTCTAGGACTCCTTCATCTCGGCTCGCACGTGAGCTGACTCCTTCTTGGAGCCTTCGAGCTCGAGCCTCCCGTTCCGTGTTCGGGATGCAAATCTACCTTTTTTTCCGTCCATCTTTCTGTAGAGGGAAAGAAAAAGAGAGACAGAGAGAGGGAGAGAGAGAGAGAGAGAGACTTATAGACTGAGGGACAGGAACAAGTGTGTATATGTACAGAGTACTACGTCTATGCAGAGTCTAGACTCATTTACAGCATGACATTTATTCGTGACAAAACCCAGCCTCAGTGCCCGGAGCTCGGGTTGAGCTCCGGCCACGGCTTCGGAAGCGGCGAGACGGTCTTGGAAGAGGACCTCAGCGAAACTTTGCGCAGAGTGTTGAGGTTTGGGGTGTTAGGGGTTTGGGTTGTTGGGCTTCGGTTGAGGAGCCCGATTCAATTCCTGTCAAGGAGCACAGTCACAAGTTGGCTCAACTGCGCAGATCGCCCAACTAGCAAGACCGGCACTCGACAGAAGAGCTCAAGGCTCGGAACAACGAAAAGAGAAGAGAAAAGCTGAAAAGGCGCCGACTCTTTCCTTCTCCCAGAGCTCTTGAGCCTGCAAACATGCGCGTGGCGCGAGCGGGCGGACACGCCGAAGGCTCTCAAGCAGTGCACCTCGGCGAGTTGCCTCTGGAAGGCTTCTGCCCGACCTGCCAGGCCAAAGCCATGTGTTCCATCCCGCCGTGCGCATGGACCTTCACCTCTCTCACTCTCACTCTCTCCCCTTCCCTGGCCTATCAGAAGCTCCCGCTCCTTCAGGCAGATCCGGTTGAGAAAGCCCACCTCCACATGGCGGGATGCGGGCCGAAGCAGCAGGAGTCTGTGAGAACTCACCGAGTCCCAGCAAGGTATCGGTTTGTCGAAACCTTCTTGAAGGATACCAAAATGCCCTAAGTACGCATGCGCAGGCTAACTACCACAACAACTACAGTGCAGCAGCCACATCGAACCTTGGCAAAATGAGGCAACCACAACTCCTTCGTTGGGTTTTTGCTTCCCGAAACCCTCAAAACCGGCCTGTTCCTTGCGTTCCCTGCGCTCTTCCTCGAGGTCTTTCTCTAAGGTGGCAGCCACCTTCAGCCCAAGGCCATTATCAGAAGCCAACAGCCCAGTGAGAAGCCAAATCGATCCGACAACAACCGATTCTGACAAAGACACTACAAAGAAGCTATACATCGCTCCACTTGTCCTGGCCGAACAGCAGCAAGCTACAATCGCGTCTTTTTTTGCGAGACGTTGTCACCTGCGAAACATTGTCACCTCCGAAAGCGCTTTGATCGCTGATCTACGTGCGATGCGGAGTGAGCTGACAAGCAATCTGACCCGGAATCTGTCGGTCTAACGTGCCTTTCCACCTCGCACCCTCAGCGATATGCGACGAGCGTTGTCGCCATGCCGGTTCTGCCGGGGTCAAAGTGGCATTGCAAGGACAGCAAGAACCAGAGCTCTGTGGGTTCAAGTTCAAGCTTTCCCCATTCGTAATGGGTATACTCATACTTCGGCCCTGGCAGTTCCCTCTCCGCGAGAGCAAGTGAAGCATAGTCGGGCTCAACAACGCTTTAGAAGCGTTCGAGTATGGTTGGGACAAAGCGCCAAAGAAATGACCCTAGCAAACAGAACTATATGATATATGCCAGAACAGGACATGTTTCTTGGATTCACAAGCTCATGCAGGTCCTTGGATTCCTCTCACGGGGTCCAATCGTGGTTGCACATGTATAGACATGTCTCCACATAAAGAGGCTTTCACCTCAGAATTCCAACAACGGCCTAAAAATCAAATCAGATCTGCCGCCTTAATGATTCGAACACGGACCCCTGGGAATTGGCACGTTCTGGACAGCGGCATGTCGCGGAGTTGTAAATACACTGAAGCTTCCACTCCAAATCTTGGAATCCTACGTTACACCGTCCTAGACCCACAATCCTGCTCTAAACGGTCATCCTGAAATCCCAACTCAGGCGACATGCCAATTTCACGCGCTTGACAGTACTAGCGTCCGTCTTAGTGGGTCACAAGCATACATAAACGAACCTGCTGATCATGCACCCAAGCAAGTTGCAATATGTTCTCGTATTCTGTATACCCTGGCCGCTCGGGGGTTTGCGGCTGAGGTCATGATTGGACTCCACCCTCGGCCCCGAAAACAGCTTGCAGTCTCTAGGGCGGACATCTCAGTGAACCCTCAGACACTTTGGTCTTGGAGCTGCATTTTTAGCTCCAGTGCCTTTCTACCTCGCACATGCAGCGGTATGCGGCCGTGCGTTAGCGCATGGCTCTGCCGGACCCAAAGTAGCAGTGCAATTATTCCCCATTCGTAATGGGTATACCCATACTTCGGCCCCGGCAGCTCCCTATCTGCAAGAGCAAGTGAAGCATAGCCGGGTTCAACGACGCTTTAGAAGGTTCGAGTATGGTTCGGACTAAACGCGAAAACGACACTAGCAAATAGAACTGTACCCAAACAGGGCATGTTTCTTGGATTCACAAGCTCATGCAGGTCCTTGGATTCCTCCCAAGGGTCCAATCGTGGTTGCACATGTATAGACATGTCTCCACATAAAGATGTTTTCACAGCAGAACTCCAACAATGGCCGACAAATCTCATCTGCCGCCTTAATGATTAGAATATCGCGTTCGGGTACAATAAAGTTCACATAGAAGAGGGACGATAAAGAAACGCGAATACTACTACAAACTATGTAGGCGTCTGCATTAGACCGACTTGGACCCCTGGGAACTGGCACATTCTGGACAGCGGCATGTCGCAGAGTTGTAAATACACTGAAGCTTCCACTCCAAAGCTTGGAATCCCACGTTACACCGTCCTAGACCCAAAATCCTGCACTAAACGGTCACCCTGAAATCCCAACTCAGGCGACATGCCAATTTCACGCACTTGACGAATCGTCCGTCTTAGTGGGTCGCAAGCATACCTTAACGACCCTGCTGGTCATGCACCCAAGCAAAGCATTTCAATCTGGCACTTTTTAACTCTCGCAGCGTTTGCTTCGTACTTCGATATCACAAGGCTACAGTACATTCTCTTTTATTATCGCAGGATTTGTGGCTAAGGTTATCTCTAGATCTCTGGAGACAGCTTGCAGCCCCTAACACGGACGTGTCAGTCTCTCAAGCCCAAATCTTTCAGGAGCATGTCCACCTCCATTTCGGCGCTCTCGGCTTCTGCAGCCGCCATCTCCGCTTCCGCTAAGGCAACCTCTGCCTTGCGCTCCGCTTCCGCAACCCTGTTCTGAACCGCGTCGCACACAGTAAAGATTTCTTGTTCACAATCCATGACGCCCCCGTTCTCCGCCGGAACCGCCTCCTCCCAGGCATCGGTAAGAGCAACCCAAAACTGAACCCCGGAACCCGACGAAGCAAACCCCGCAACTCTCTTCCCCTTCCCCCTCGTCCCCATTTCAATCTGGCACTTTCGAACTCTCGCAGCGTTTGCTTCGTACTTCGATGTCACAAGGCTACAGTACATTCTCTTTTATTATCGCAGGATTTGTGGCTAAGGTTATCTCTAGATCTCTGGAGACAGCTTGCAGCCCCTAACACGGACGTGTCAGTCTCTCAAACCCAAATCTTTCAGGAGCATGTCCACCTCCATTTCGGCGCTCTCGGCTTCTGCAGCCGCCATCTCCGCTTCCGCTAAGGCAACCTCTGCCTTGCGCTCCGCTTCCGCAATCCTGTTCTGAACCGCGTCGCACGCAGTAAAGATTTCTTGTTCACAATCCATGACGCCCCCGTTCTCCGCCGGAACCGCCTCCTCCCAGGCATCAATAAGATTGTGGTTCAGCTATGTGGTGTGGATGCGCATCCTGCCAATCTCGCATACGGCATAGAAGGTCAGAGAAGGGGTCGATGTCTCCTGCTCCGCAGTGTTGCCACCACAGGAACTCAGCCAGCAAGTGTCCATACGCGTTCTTTCCAACCTTCTTCACGCCTGCCACAGCTTGCTCTGTGTCTCCTCCTCCTCCTCGAACAACTCGTCGGCAAGCGCTTGCGGAGTGTCGTTGTCCTCCGGCTGAGAGTTGCCATGGCACTTCCGCTCCAGGCCGGCCTTCTCACGGGCGGCCTGTGCCAGGCGGCCTGGCTTCACCATGTTCCGGAACGTACGGAAGGAGTATGCGCGAGCCTGGGCTGCTCCTCGGCGGCCGCCGTGTGCCATGCCTCTGGCCGGCCGGATGTGGAACAGAGCCTTCCTAAGGCCTCCGATGACGAAGTCTCAATCGCTCGAGCCACTATGGCACATGAAGCCATCGCACTCACTGTCCGGCTCTGACAAAGATACTGCAAAGAAACTATATATCACTTCATTTCCAAGCGCTCAAGCCTCAGGAAGCTTGGGGCCAACCTCCGTTCGAAGCTTCATGGCAAGCAGAGTGGGGCGCGAACGTTGTCCAAGGCTACCGCGACTTTGGTGGGGCTTGTACCTGGCTACGCCAGCTGTGACAGTTGTGAGACGAAGCAGATGGAAACAGAAGCCGTCTAGATGCATGTGCCGGTGGAGAAAGTGGGTGTGTCGCAGTCTTTGCGTACTTTGCATCAATCACGCCAGCATCAGCCTTGCACATGCATTATTATAGTCACTGCTTGTCAGCTCTATCTGCATATAGTATCAAGAACTACCTCAAGCCTGCACAGTCATGCAATCACTTCCAATGTCACCCGACACATATGGCTCCAACACGAGTCCGCAAAACCAGGACCTGCCGTCCCCAACCACAGTCAAATCGGCGGAGCTCACCGCCAAACAGGCTCTCCGCCACATGGCTCCTTCAGAAGGTGCGGGAGATTTGGAATTTCAACACCCGTGGTTTTCCCCGAAGATTTGATATTGCGGAAGTGCCGTGGAGAAATTCCTCTCTGACATGGCATCATACTTGCCTCTGCCAGTCAGGCGACAGGGGAGCCCGCATACTTGTAGGCCTCAGCAGCAGGAAGCAACGGCACTTCTGCCTGAAGACCCCAACAGATCACGAACATCCCGGCAGTAGAAGCTGTTTTGCCTTTCCTTTACTCGGCGCACGACTAGCATAGCGGGACCGCGCTACGCTCTGCCATCACGTCGCAGTCTACGAATCTCACTGCGATGCAGCTCGTGTGGTCATAATTTAGGGAGATGTCAGTGTCATACCAAGGTCGATCGATCAAGCCGGAATCAAGCCTTTACGTACATGCGTTAGCACTCACAGGTGTTCAATGCGGCAGTGTGGCATGCAATGGGCCGGCAAACCCCTTCAGAAGCAGCTCAGATGGCGACGCATAGCATACATGGCATACGCAACACCATCAACTTGCAGATGCTGCTTGCGGACACAGGCATCCACCAATCCTTATTCGCCTGTACATAGCTCTTGTGCATGTGTGTATGTGTGTATGTATGTATGTATGTATGTAAGTATGTATGCATGCATGCATGCATGCATGCATGCATGTATGTATGTAGGTATGTATGCGTGCATATAAGTATATACTGATTCATGGACGGGCATCCCTCCATCCATCCATCCATCCATCCATCCATCCATCGGCCCACCCACCCACCCACCCAACCGTCCGTCGGTTCATCCGTCCATGTTAGCATAGTGGGGCAGGTGCATAGGGACGTACATATGCCATATGCGTCTTCGCGGATGCATTGGATGTGACCTTTGAAACTTCCCGTCAAGCTCCAGGAATCTGGCAATCAGATGCAATCAGCAATCGGCGGTGTATCTGTGATTGGGGTCTATGTTTTTTTCCCATGGTTCTGCCGGTAGTGGGGTTCATGGACTCGGCGCAAGTGTGATTAGGCCTTGTCTTGCGTTTTCTTGTGATATGGCTGAGATCTTGTTGTGATGTTTCTATCATTTGTTCGAGATGTTGATGTGATTTGTTTGTGTGCCTGCTTTGATGTCGCCGAACATAAACAAAGTCAGAGACGACCACACGACGAAGCACATGCACAAATGACACAACTCAGATGAAATACACAAAGGACAAATGCACGAGAATCGCAAGGCGACGATTAATGCGAACACGGAGTTGTGAGAGACTCGAACCGAAGATTAGATGAGTCGCAGGCAAATTTCAGAAATGAGTATTTCGATTATTTCGAGTTTGGCGGATCCAGCAATCTCTATATTGCACTCTATATAGATACACAGCGACAGAAAGAGAGAGAGAGAGAGAGAGAGCCAGAGGAATAAAAGAGAGCGAGGGAGGGGAGGAAGGCCTGCCCCGTCCAAACACTGCTGTCCGCTGTCCATGTGAAAAAGCCCGTAGCAACAGACCCAGGCGACATGATGTCGATGCTGTCTGTCTGTCCAGGTCTTTCCCTCGCAATGCATCAGAGTACAGCCACATCGCCGTGGCAACAAAGCCTCAAGGGTCGACTAGCTCAACACATCGAAAGAACACCTAGCTTCGCCTAGAGAAGTAACACGCCGTAAAGTCGAGGTACAGCAGTTTGGCACAACGACTTTGACTGCAGCTTGTTCAGCCAGTGGGCCACTACCTCACAGGCCCGTTGTATGTACATGCCGCTTCTTGTCTTGCACATTTGTACAAGGATCGTGGGGAGAACTCAGCCAGCCGAACGCCGCAAGAGGTAGAGCTTTTCGTAGCTCCTAGGTGCTGAGAGGCATTGGAGAAGTGCTTGTGAACTTCTTCTTACAGCACTCAGATACGACTGAACGACGATATTGTCACATGAGCTGAACCTATCTTGCAGTATACAACGCCGCGTCTTCTGATATTACGATGGACTCTGCGAATGCTCTGACCCTACGTAACGAACATACTACGAAGAATCCACTCCCGCGGTTTCTGAGAGCCCTACCCAGGCAGAGTGTCCAGCTCGATGGCCTCCTTTGAGGAATCCGGGTCAGGGAAAACGATAAGAGACTCGAAGGAATCGTTGATGTGGTGTGGCGCAGGGAAACAACATAAGGCGGTCCTTAGCAAAGTTGAAGATCGCAGAACTTCATAAGGATTTAGGGTTTTCAGAACTAGAATGGACTGCAGAGATCGCTTAGGGTCGTGTCATCGAAGATTTCAGGAAAAAATGTCCTCAAGCGTCCAGCCCACACTGAGTGCATCGAAGAAAGGACCATCGGCATTCACTCCGCCACGTCCTGGCCAAGGCTTCGTTTGGAGCTTCGGAAAAGACAGAGTCCTACTCTAAATCCTGACTAGTGAACGCCCCGAGAAGGTGATAAGAAAGTCAGTGGCAAATGAGCATAGCATGAATAGTTTCATGCAGGGCAGTCTCCAATAACAGTGTATTGCATCGACGCAGGGTGCAGTTGTCTCCGCCGACTCCAAGTCAGAGGACCAAAACATCAAGCAAGAGCAGTAGATCATCTCGGCCGGCAAAGTCTACTTGGTCATGGTTGCTATGGCTACGACTGTGTGAGCAGTACCACAGCTACCAGAAGGGCAAGGATTCCAGCACGCACTATTCTTGAATCCTAACCAGCTTTGCCTGACCAGAGAAACAGGATTGCAGGGTTGGGTCTCAGGACAAAGGAGTTTGAGGATGATGCATCAGGATACCGGTATACAGTATAACTCAACCCCAAATCACAACCCAAAGCCTGTACAAAAGAACCTGCTTGTTTAATCATGGCTTGCATCCGCAAGCCCGAAATCCCCCATCCGATGTTAGTACTAATATTGGTAGTAGTAGTAGTAGTAGCAGCAAGATAAATCTTAGTAGTATTCTCGGTGCAGACGGGCAGAGTTACAAAAAGCAATGTCCTGCCAGGCCTTCCCCTACATAGAGAAGAACATCCCCTGTGTAGCTGGCGAGACACCTGGCAAACAAGGGTTCGATGCTTTGCAAGCGCCATGACGCACATTCCACAGCCATCACGGTCATCCAGACAACGTGAAAACTTCATAATCCTAAACCCTTTTTAAACGTAGGTCGGCGTCACAGCTGCTTGGCGTGGGAATGACAAGCAGTGAGGGGAAAAACGAAAGCTTGCAGGCTTCGAAGTTGAAACGGCAGTGAGGTTCGATACATGCAGACGACGTGCGGAAAGGCAGATTTCGCAAGCGGCACGAGCCTGAATCAAAGTTGTGTAATTACAGTTTCGCAGAGAAACCGCGCATCTCGGTCAAACAGCAGGATTATTCGGCACAGGAAACCAGATCTCCAGAATTTCCCGCAAGAATCAGGACACCCCCAAAATTGCCCGATGCACAGCAGTGCAAGAGTATGATTGCTGCCTATAACAAGGACAAAACCTAATTAAAAGGCATGACCGTTCGTGAATTAGTTCTGTTGCGGACCTCGTGTTGGCCCGTACACCCCAAACGAACTAGTCACCCTGCGCCCTGAACCCTCTACCCTGCCTCATTGCCATGGGCCCGGGTGGCGGATAGACCAGCAGCAGCGTCCGGCCGCGACTCCGACCCAGGGCCTCCTGGCAAGCGCTCTCAGTCGCAGCCATGATATGGCCGGCAATAGAAGCAGCCGCCACCGTCGCATTCACAACAGTAGCAGTCGTAGTAGCTTAGTTGTAAGAAGGCTTCGGAGTATGGGCAACAAAAGGAAGCTTGAAGCGATCTTACTTCACGTGATGCAGAGTGCCGGAGTATTCTGAAGAGAGCCTGCGCTTTTGGCGAGATCTTGCCTTGTGTTAGGTTGCAACTCGACTCAGCTTATATAGGTGGAAAACATGCTTGCTGGCGCGGGTCCAAGGTCTGGGCACCATCTTGCACCAAAACCATGCATTGCGGAGGCTCGGCGTGGCTCAACACTACAGGCAGCTGCAGCCCTAAACCGGTGTGAAGGTTTTGCGCGTGCAGAGTTCCGGCCTCCGCATCTGCCTGCTGCACATCTGCGCCCCTGACGACGAGCCTGCGGCCGCACACGAAGAATTCCCTATGATATTTCCATCACTCCAACATCAATCACTGATTCTAAGATCACTCCCTCTGGGCACAGACACGAACTCGAACATGCTAAAACCTGATGCAGAAAACCCCCGCTGACGCAAAATCAGTGCATGCATCAGAAACAGGACGTCATAACCCAGAAACCCTACAGAGAAAAAAAAATAGAAAGCCTCGAACCTAAAAGGGTCACGAAGAAGCTCCCTAAATCCTTCAAGCCATCCCCCCCCCCCCACCCTAAACCCAAAACCCAAAGCCCCAACAACCCCCACAAACCCCCCCCCGCTCGCCCGTGCCCCTTCNACAAACCCCCCCCGGACCCAAAAGAAGCTCATGCATCCGAAAAAGGACCTGATAACCCCAAAACCCTTCAAAAAAAAAAAAAAAAAAAGCCTCGAACCTAAAAGGGTCACGAAAAAGCCCCCCAAAACCCTCAAACCCCCCCCCCCCCCCCAACCTAAACCCTAAACCCTAAGCCCCACAAACCCTCGAAAACCCCCCCGGGCTTGCCGTGAGCTCTTCGCTTCTCCGAAGCGACTCGGGCTCGAATGATCGTCGAAGGCCGTGACCTGAGCAGAAAAGTCGTGCGGGGTGGGGTTAGGAAATAATTCATGTATAAACAGTATTGTTAGTTTGATAACAATAATGTAAATAAAAGTAAAAAATGAGACAAGTGAAAATACTAATAATCATAATAACAACAACAATAATAATCATCGCAATTAGGGGGTTTGGGGGTGGGGGATTCGTCGCCCATGTCCGAGTATTTGTCTCCCTCTCGCTTTCTTCTCTTTCTCTGGCCCTTTCTTCTACCAAGGACTTGTGATCGCCCCCTTTGTAACTCAGAGACTCCAATATCCCTTAATTAAGGCATAAAGTCATTAAATCATATTAGGGGTCCTACTGTAACTTCAAGGATATTCCTTAATTAAGGGATCTTGGAGTTTGTGGGAACTGAGGGGCCCCACATCTGCTCCTCGCCGGCGGAGTTCAGACTGCCACTGGCCTTCGCCAGCACCGACCTCAGAGGACGACCCGACTGTGGAGTAGCGTAGGGGCCACAATAAAAACCAAAACTATTTTGAGGGCCCGAACCGCCGGTGCAAGACCGGAATATCGTAGCGCCCCAGAACCGAAATCGGTTTGTCGCTCAGTTCTGTGGCGACAGTGCGGCATTGCTGGTAGTCCCAGTTCTGCGGAACGCCGTGTGGGACAGCGCTTTGACACTGCAGGATGCTGATGCTGATCCCGATTTTCAAGAGTGCGATCGTGTGCAACCTACCATCAGGATGTTGATCTTTGTGAAGTTCTGGAGTGCCGGATGTGTATGGACCTTTTGCCCTGGCGTACCTTTATCAAACACTGCACCCATGAGGCTGTTGATGCGTGGACTGGCGAAGGACGTGATGGCCCAACATCTGGGAATACATACGATTCAGCTCCTGCAGCAACCTCTAGCACTTGGCCCGGGTATGGACGTGGCTTGCTGATGTTCATGCAAATGCTGATGAAATCGGTACAATTCGGAAGTGGCAAGGGATTTGGGAACCGCTAGTGGTGTGTTGCGGCGTGCTCAACGCTTCAAGGCGAGGGACTGGCGAGAACATCACACTTAAATGTGGAGTATCGGCCGGTAGGGGTACCAAAAACAGCATGAGGACCCTATCGGACTTGCACCGGTCCTTCGGTGCATGCAAACAGCTCAGCGAGGAAGCCATGGTTACTACAGCCGGCTTCAATGACAAGCTCAGAGGCGCAGACAAAGTGACGGCTAAGACTTGCAATGAGGAGCAGTAGCAGTTTGCGGGCGTACACTGGGTTTCAGGGACGAGGCGAGGCCTTGGATATGAATCAGATGATTGGCGGGGTTGCCCCGCGCCCGCGCAGGTTTGTTCCTGCAGCACCGTTACATTCCAAGGAAGCCTTGGGCAGGCACGCTAACTGTGGTGATGTTGGGGACCCAGGTGGCGACGCAGTGAACTTGTTTGGGGTAATATTCTCTTTATGTAGAGTTTCACAATGGCATCCGATCGAAAGCTGCATGGCTCACGTGCTTTGATATGCTTTGCCTTTTGACTGGGGTAGATTTCGTGAGACGACTTTTCGGTCCACGCGACTGGTCGGTTACATCTCCCAAATCTATGCTGCAGTCCTTTCCTGAGTGCGTACTGGTGACATCTTCCTTTCTGCCAGATTTCTGCTCTAGGACTTCTGAACTTTAATTATGTGCAAGTCGTGTGCAGTTTTTGGGTCGCGCTCAGCTGAGCACTGCGGACCACACCAGAACCAGAATGCTATTTTGGGGTTCCTTAACATATGCATAGTAGTTTGGGCCCCCAAACCCTATTCCGATTATTAAGACCCATTTTTTATGTAGGAGTAGATCTACATTGCCACTCCGCGGAAGTCTTCTATGGTGCCACTGGTCGTAATGTCAGAGCGTAAGCTCCACTCACCTTACATAGCTCCATTTAACTCCCATCAACTGAAGGTTGAGACTTACAGCCACAGGCGGCCGCTTTAAGTCTTAAGTCATGCGAATATAACGATAACATGAAAAACAAGAATACCAACAATAAAAATAGCAGTAAAATAGTTAAATAGTACTAATAATAAGAACACTGCTACAGTACCAATAATAAGAACACTACTACCATTATTGTTCTATCATCCCTGTCGAACGTCACCATAAGCTTCTGCCGGCTCGGACCCCGGACCTCTACTAAAGGCGAGAAGCGCTCCACCAGCTGCAGAGCCGCCTGCTCAGCTCAGGGTTCACCCCAAGAACCAGAAGTATATTCTATATTGTCCTTTCGAGTACATAGTAGCATGTCTTCGTATCTTGCGGTACCTTGTGGTATGTTACAGTAAATATTCTTGTAAAATTAGACTATATTATGGTAATTAACTGAGGGTACACCGGACCTCGGGGCTCCTCCAAAGATACAGCAATTGGCATCATCAAAGGCTGGCTTTGTCTTGAGAAAGCTGAAGAAGCAAGGCGTCGGGCAACAGGTTTATACTGCTGCCGCTCTTCTTCCCAATATTTCGTTGAGAGACAATGATAGCTACAAAACCTGAATCCTGAAAATTTGTCGTACAAGTTTCAGAATGATGAACTCAATCAGTTCGCCACTGGCCTCTGTCCACTTCACGTTCCCGAACGTCCGGCGCCTTGGCTGTGGCTTTGTAGCTTCGAACTTCATGGCTTCCAACCGCTGCGCAGGCTTCCAGTCGGTGTCTGCGCACACATGCATACATTATCTATAATACTCGGATTGGGAACTTCCCCGAATCAGACGGCCTGTGCGTCGACCCGAGGTGGTTCTCAGGCGTCCACCTCTGATCGACCTCCTCGCGAGTCAGCGAAGGGTACATCACGCGATGCGCCTGCCAGCACGTGAAGCCCCCCGGAAGGCAGATCCTCGCCTTGATTTCTATCCGGGAATATGTCGAAAGACAACATATTATCATATGTCACAGCTGGTGAGACCGGAACGAAAGAACAGACACACCCAATTGGCCAACTTTTTCAGCTCAGCATGTGACAAGGACCTTGTCTATCCAAGCTCACTGGGCATAACACCAAGTCACCAAGACCGCTTGCCCTTGGCCCGCGGCCTCTTCCACCAGCTGCGCACGGAGCTTCAGCAGCGCTTGGGCGGAGTCGCCGTCGCCAGCTGCCAGAAACTGGCTTCCACTCGACCACATAAGCCACATGCAGGACCCACGACACATAATATATCATAATATATAATGTGTGCACATATATAGATAGATGTATACATATATACAAATATCGATATTTTCCATATTTTATATCTACCTGCCAGTCGTCTACTTGTTTGTTTGCCTATTTATGTATGTACGCATATGCTATACAATGAGTATGACATATAATATACAATAGGACCAATAGGAGCGCAGTAACTAGAGACAAGGGTTGCGACACTACAGCACTAGAGGTGCTACTTACAAAGGATCGAACACGTGGCAGCTGAATCATGGCAGCACGGCCTGTCGCCACGACAGCGCGTGCCCGCCTCAGAAAGGATAGCGGTTTGGGGTTTAAGGTGTCGTAAAGCTTTCTTGGATTTTTGTATGGCCTGAGGTTGCAGCAAGCTGGGGGAAGCACTTGTCTGCCGAACCCATAATGTCGCGAAGCTTCTGTTCACGTTCCTTCGTTCAGAAAAAACTGCATTTCAGAAGACGAAGCCAGAGTTAGATCCTACCCCAAACCCTAAACCGTTTCTCGCTTCCCACCGTCTCAGTGCCCGGCCCGTCTGGCCCTCAAAAGGCCTTGGTCAAGTCCCAGTAGCAGCCTGGGCTTCTGCAGGCTCGGCTCGACTACCCTTGGAGAATAAAGGAACTTGGGTTGACAACATAACGAGTTTAGGGCTCAAAGAAGGACTCAGGGTCTGGTCAACCTCAAACCTTGAGGCAAGCCCGGGCCAGAGGCCCAAGTGCTGCTCACACCTGAGCTCCGCCGACTCCTTCCAGAAGCTGCGTGGGCTATGTAAGTACTGAACCAATAGAAAAACCAATGGTAACAATGGAAGTAGCGTGGACACTAGCAAACGACCCGATTCATAGCAGTACCCATGAATCACCCTAAATAACATACTGTTTGGGCAGTGAGCTTTCTCGCAACGATGTTACGATTGCGCGACAGTTGCTGAGCTCCGCACTGGGCTCTGTCGTCGACCTGCACCTCCTGCAAGACAGCCCGCTTACCAGCCTTCGACCCCACAACGCACGCGCGTAGAAGCTCACGGCAGTTCATGCGACAGACTCTGTAGACCATACACACAGGCAAGGTGGTACAAAAATGGAGTGCCGAAGGCGAGATGCGCTCAGGCCTGGAAGAAGGTGTCTTGCAGCTCCCGGACAGCCAGGCCTGCACTTCGCAGAAGCTCCGATGTGGGTGCAAGTTCAGGGATTGGGGCTGGCATGAGCCGTAGCTCCGCAAGCTGCAAGCAGGGAGCTCCCGGCCTACGCCCAGCACGGCTGTGCCGCCTGAAAAGCAGCGCCATGCGATCCGTCCTGGCACCCGCGCTTGAACACGTAAGACTGCAGGCCATGCTATTCTGCGCCAGGTCCTCCCTCTTTCAGGAAGAGCTGAAGATGACAGTTCAACTTGGTCCCAGACGCGCTCGAGAAGCCGTCATCCATCAAGCTGATGCTTCCAGTCAGCCGTCGCATGCTGTCGGCCGCATGGCCAAGATCTACTGGGGCAGCAATCCATGGGACCTTGCTTACCGGAAACTGCATGTGCTGCAAACGGCTGCCAGCATGGCTCGTTCCAGCAGAGTAACCAACAAGAGCGGTCTTGATTCCCTCGCCTAGACAAGCGCAAGACTCGAGCCAAATGCACAAGTCTATCGTGCCGCGGGCGTGTTGGTTTGTGAGAGGATTGTCAGAGGTAGAGCGGACAGCAAACTGATGAGACCAGCATTACACTGCTTGCTCGCTTAAGTTGCAGAGTCTTTTGCGGGCGCAGGTCAAAGCTGGAAGTTCGGCCACCTGTCTGAGGAGAGCGGAATCCTCGGCCAAGTGGGGAGCTTCGCTCAATCGGCCAAGGGGTGATATAGGGGCCTTCATAAGTAGAATCGGGTGTGGGGGATATACTACAATGGTGAACCTGGAAGGCCGGAAGGTCTCTGTCACGGTATACATGGGTTCCTTGGATGGGATGCATGGCCCATGTGATAAGACAAGTTGCCAGTTCTGGCCTAGACATGGCCTATGATCCAACCAGTCTTTAAATGTCAGCTAGCCGAAAATCTGTGTAGCTTGCACGACCGACAGCGACAAACATTCAGGTATTGAGCTTGGGGCGACATGGGCTCCAGGCTGGACAAGCCTCACATGGGCTGCGTGCAGTGGTACGACCTTGTACGAACATCCTCATATCTATGGGTACCTATTGGGCCAAGCATGTCGTGCTTTCAGCCCGAACTGTCTTCCGACGCACAGGCAAACACTCCAGCATGCTACAATGCTTGTCGCCAGGATTTCACGAGCCTTTGCCACCAGGCGCCGGAGCATTGCCTTTCTTGCCGCCTTTGCCTTCAGGAGTTGAGACTACCGGAGGACCAGGTGCAAGCGGATAAAACGGTGGCTGAAGCCTCCAGTAAATCCTGTGCTCAACCTTGCACTTGACGGTCCCGGACTGCAAAGCCCCCAAACGCCACCAAGAGCTTGAAAGCCGGAAGCCAAGGCCGAAAGAGTTCACGTCTCAGGTTTTGCATAAACCCTTTGATGCAACCAGACAGTCAAAGTTGTCCCTTGGAGCATGACTGCTCAGAGCTCCAGCTACCCTGGCCGCAGCCAGCAGGCTCTGGATGACTTCTTCACGCCCCATCACAGCCCAAAAAAGCAAAAAAAACTTACGCTGCCAGGGCCTCTGGGGCGAGGCTCGCCCTGCCGGCCGCGGCAGCTCTGGGATTGACTCGAATCTGGGTCTTCCTTTGTGACTGTTGCTCACTGCATCAAATTCTTTGTGGTCCGTTCTTCATGGGTGTAGCTGAAAGCCCGGCTTGGTGCAGCACGTGAGACGTGCCCGAGATTCTGTTGCAAAAAGTTCTCACGGAAGACAAGCCCACGAGTTGTAAAATTAGCCATCACACATTTTTGATCGAATCTGAGCCTGATGATTGCCCACAACAAGCATGCCGAACGGGGACTGTTTGATCGTGTGGAGGGTCCCCAACTTGCACCATCCTATTGTACTCACAGCTCTGTGATTAGCTGTCACCCTGAACCCTGGATGGCAACTCCAACAACCCTTTGACTAGACCTGGAAAACGCGCCGGACCTGTGCTCCGTGGCCTTTTCCACCTCAGCCGACATGAACAAAAAAGCGAGCTATCCCCGAAACTCCAAACTAGGGCAAATGGGGTCTAGGACTGTGGTTTGAGACTGTCCCGAAGAGCTACGAAACCATTCACTGCTGATGTAGCGGAGCGGCTGTGAGCTTTGGCGCGGCTGGCAGCCTCGGGTTGCTCGAGTGCATCGACGGTGGACGTTGTAAGCTGAAGGAAACGGTATTCGAGATGTTAAAGGTCGCCAAGCCTCCCGGACCCAGAATGGGGATTTGTGCAGTGACGGACAGTGGAGATTCCAGCTGGTTTGAGCAGTGTGAGGCCTTGGGCCGTCAAGCAAACACAAGGGGACTCGTCAGTAATTATCATGCTAGAGATGATTCAGCCTCGGACCTGCCAGGGGCATTCTTGCACTCCAAGCCGGGAGCCCCGCCCGCTCTTGCACGAAGTCTCGGATCATGGCATCCGCTCTCTCCACGCTCTCTTTCGAGCCGGAGAGGAAGATTGCCCTGGAGATGGGGGATGCGGGGAGGTCAGGCAGGTACGCAGCTCTAGGCAAGAACTGATATCAAGGTGGAGCATGAACTCTCGCGCCTCTCTGCTGTGGTTTCAAGCTGATCTTTGGATACCTCCAAGCGTGAATGCGGCGAAGATAGCGACACCGTGTGCACACCGAGCTACCAGGATTCCGGCAACTAACCATCCGGAGCAATTAAGTTAAAGGTTGGTGCACTGATGATGACAGCAGGGATGATGACAAGAGTGGTCACGATGATAGCAGTGGTGATGATGAGAATGATGATGATGATGCTGATGATGACCATGGCACATGATGACAACGATGAAGAGGGAGTATATACGGAGGATCAGGAGCAGGATGGTGGCTGGTAGTGGTTCTGGTGATTCCTATCCTTCTGACGGCTTAAATGCGTACTGTATTTCAAACGCTTCCATCCACTTGCTGGGCCGAAGCGACCTCGATCCGTGCACCGCTTTCGGTGCAGAACTTTTTGATGGTCTCACCGCCCCGGCCTCGGTCGCAGCGTACTTCATGTTTCAGGCTTTAGGGGAAAATGGTTCGGGCTTGGGAACTACAGGGCTTGCGATCTGGGACTCAGGGTGCTCAGTGCTTCGCTTTTGTGGAACCTCTGGCCTGCAATGCTTGCGGCCTGAGGGCCAGGCCAATGATCGCTCCGATCATGGAGGAAGGTACCTCACACTTCCAGCCCCATGAACATGCTGTAGCTGACATATGCTTCGTGAAGTGTATCTCACTGCACCTTGATCATAAATACCTTAATACCAGCGTGTGTGTATAGTTATATTATAGTATATGCATACGAGTTAACAAGCAGCAACAAGAACGTGCCGATATCATATCATATCACACATACAGGAGCGAGACCTCTGCTTCCACGATAGGTTGAGAACTGGGAGGCGCCCTCGTTCCACTGTGGGCCCTGCGAACGGGGAGTGTGCCTCTGCATGTGTGTATATGTACAAAACTGTATCATGTGTATAGATGTACACGTACACACTGCATATGTTATATGCAATTCTACACTGCTTGTACATGCGTAGTTGTTTACATGTGTATGTATGTTCCTTGCATATTCTACATTGAAGCATAAAACATACTTTCGTAGTTAAATGCATTTTCTGATGGAAGAACAGGAAGAAGGGCACGCTCAGCATCTTGTTGGCTTCGTCCGCCTTTCCTGCGCCCGAAACGGAAAGGGAAGTCTCAAGTCTGAGAGAGACAAAGCAAGTTCGGAGGGGAATAATTAGAATAGGGTTTTGGGGGTTCCTTATTAGAAATATAGTACAGTATACCCCAAAACCCTTTTAACATTATTTTGGGAATCCAAACTCCCAGGTTCAAATCTGCAGCCTGATGTGTGTGTGTGTGTGTGTGTCTGTCTGTGAAGGGCTTCGGGCCATCAGCAAGCCGTCCTGTCTACACCAAATACTGAGCCATGCGCCCCGTGACCCCATCGAGTGCTTGAATTCTCTGACCCCTCCTCTGCCATCTTTGCCGCGGCCCTTCCTGCACATGCTTCGGAGTTGCATTCTCTTCTACAGAAACTCTTCCAGGGCATGGCATAGGCCACCCTTCAACCTAGTGCAGCTGCCTCCGAGGATACTAGATTTGCCGCGACGCAGCTGTATGTTATAGACCTATGTTAGCGGTATTCAAGGTATACCTGAACTTTTTTGAAGCCGACGAGGGCTTGAAGCAGGCTTCCTGCTGCCGCTAAGGGCAGCATCCTGTGTTGCCAGGACACCTCGGTTGGGAGATGCTTTACTTTAAGCGCCGTTCTTCAAATCAGCTTTAAGCACGAAAGCACAGGATCAACTTACAGTGGGCGCCAAGCTATGACCATGTTCTGAGACAAGAGTGTCACCACACAGGGTTCGATGTTTGCAGTCGGCGGTCTTGGAGCAGGACGGTCCAAGATGTCATCGGGAAAGCGAATGAACTTCACCTCATTATCCCGAGTTCTGGCAAATGTCTAGTTCAGATTCACGTGCACAAAAACGTGTGGACGTCGGCACTCGCTGAGAAGACAGTTCAATCTCCACACCTCGGTACGAATCTGCGACCCGCATTTGCAAATCAGCGCGGGGCAAACTGCCCACGGATCGTACACTCCTGCAAGCAAGCAGATGTCGCAGATGTCAGAGACTCAGCACAGGATCCTTCGAAACATCACGTCACACGTCATGCTCAGGAAGGGCGGCATCGACAGTGCGCAGTAAACTTCCTCACTCGACAAGATGCAGTTCAACATACTATACTGGCTTAAACATATAATGCAGTAGAGCGACAGACGACGAAGTGCCAGAAATCAATTACGACCCTTGGTAGGTCCCCATTCCTTCATGCGCTCGAACTTGTGCTCGGTATGCGGGGTCAAGATCGCATCCTGCAGCCAAGCGACTTGGGACCTTGCCTTTGAGGAGGCTGAAACTGTGACCGAAACCCCAGACTGAGAATCCCTTGCGACCAGATTCCGCCCATCCCCTCTCCCCACTCACAAGAATCAAACACCGAGCTTTCGGGAAACAATGCCTCTGCCAGTTCTGCCTTGCAACATGTTTGTTCTGAAACGGCCTCCATGCGAATGTTCATTGAGTTATCCACGGCAACCTTGGCAAAAGCAACATCAAGCGACACCTTCGAATTCAACGAAGTTTGGGGCGCCTCGAGGCTCCAGCCAAGAACTGCCAAGGACAAGCGTGCTGCTGGCCGTCATCCCAAGATTGGCATGTGATTCTCTCAGCTGCCAGCAAGAGTTCCGCTGTACGAGTCGCCATTTTTGAGCTCCACCAAGACAGGCCTGAAGTATTGGGCAGGTTTTTCCTCTGGCAAAAAGTGGCCGCATACTGAGCCACATGATCAGATTGGCCTATGGTGCACAGATCTACCACCGTGTCTTTCGTGACTGCGACGGCCAAAAACAGGCTGGGCAGCCCGCCCATGGCTTGCAGATCGCAACACTGCTTGTGGCAACACCATGGCATTGGCTTGCAAGAGTGACCGACTTTGGATCTAGAGTTTGCTACTTCTAGCGGTTTGGCATGCCATATCTGATAAGGACAATGCGGCAGTGCAGATTGTTTCCGGAACTGGTGCTTTCCTTGTGCTTGCGCTGTCTTGCAACTGCCAGTTGATGCAACGTGGCACTACAACATGATGCAAGAGGGCGAATATGCTCTAAGACTCGATGCCAATACGAATGCTTTAGTCCATGACGTCCCCAGCGTCAAGTGCAAACAGCGCCTCTTTTCACATAGCACACCCCATGATGGATCAAGCATCCCCTTCACTGGAAGGGCAAGCTGTCAAACGCGTCCCAGACGACAGCGCCTGAATACGAAAGGGTTTGTGGTTCTCGAGAGACACGCTTGCAGACTCTGCTGCTCACCAGGGTCACTTCCTCCAAAGGCATGACAAGAAGCCGAATTTGCATAATAATTCGGAAATAAGAAGGAAGACGGACTGCAACGGATTCCTCTCCATCTTTTTCAGTGCACCAGACCAAGTCCTTTGTCCTAGCCTCGTGTTTCCAAGCTCAAGTCACTCTTACTGGGCTGTACCTTTCTGAAGATTTACACTGAGACACGAAGAGCAACTCTGCATAGCCCCACCTTGGAAGCTGCAAAACGCGCACCTGTCAACCAACGAGGGGCCCCAGCTGCTCAGGTTGCATGTATCAAAGGTTGAGAATGTTTACATAGTCGTGTCACGGGCGCAGTTTGCAACTGGTCTACCAGTTCGGGCGTTTTGAATGGAGGTTCACAGGATGCTGCAGCTGCACGGCAAGTAGGTCCCGTTGCCCAATGGAAAGCAACATCGGTCACAGACCTTTCAGCGGAGTTGATGATGCACGTTCTGCCGCGGGCATCCGATTATCGAGCCTGGCAATCTGGCTATACAGGAAAGTGTTCATAGAAAGGATAGAAAAGCATTGGCCGAGTGCTGACAGTGGCATCGCACGGACAACACAGGCCGCTTCAAGAGCTCCCTCAACAGAGGCGAAGCCTCTGCAACTTTTCCACTGCCTGGCAGAGATCATCGTATTCCTCCTTCAGCTCATCCTCGCGCTTCTGAAGCGCCTTCACCCGCTCGCCGAGATCGCCGGAGATAAAGACCTTCGTGAGCTCCTGAAGCACACTTTCCTCGTAGTCGTGCCGATAGAAAGTTGAGTTGAGGCTCCCCAACAAGCCGGACATGCAACGCATGACCACAGCATTAGAGAACTGCGGTGCGAAGAATGCAAACGCCACGACAGTCATCCCGAGAAGGTTTTGGAGATCAGGATCTCGTCCGCTCAGGATGCCCTTCTTCTTGATGTCGTCCACAATGGCACGGATTCGCACAGGCAGCGACTGACGGATGGACTGGCCGCCAAGACTTTCCAACCCCTCTTCGATTCCTGTCATGAACTCCGGATGGGAGTTGTCAACTCCAAGCAGGTTCTTACGAACCTGGGACTTCAAAGCATCAAGCAACCATGGCGCAGCACCCCCGCCCAAATGCCGGTCACTTCTGCAAAATGAGCCGACTTGATGCATGAATTGATTGTGGTCGCTTATGGAGCTGAGGTAAGCATGCTGCGCATGCACCAAGAGGTGCTTGATGAAGCCTTTGCGCATGACGCCAAACACATGCTCCACGCTCGTTCCCCCCTGCCAAGGTACCAATGAGATCTCGACCTTTCTCATTCTTCTGCATATTGCTGAAGGCGCATGCCAATCCTTGAGTCATCAGGTAAGATGTCTTCTGCACCAGATACATGGTGACGGCTCGCATCTTTGCAGCTTTGATGTTGCCCACGATGAAGATCCTCCGAAGATTGTCTTCCACGAAGGGCATGTCAGGGTTCGTCGTGTCAGCATTCTTGACACGATCTACATCTTCTGAATCCTGGGTATATCTTCTCATGCTGTTTAACACCGTGCATGTGCCATGTATGCCAGATCACCCCCGCGAAAGCAGTTCGAAATTAAACTCAGAAATGACTTAGAAAGTCATTCCAGGTATCAAGCCAGCATCAACATACATGTACTGCAGCGCCATGAGTTCAAAGAAATCTACAGTTCGCCTCATTGCAGCTCCTGCCAGCAGCGGATCTTCGCTCTGCTTCACTCGCTTCATGTAGTCCCTCTCTGCAAGGAGTCCGTTGTAGAAGTTCATGAACTCATCCTGCGTCTGTTCGTCGGCGCGGCTGTAGTCGATGTTCGACATCTTCTGCTCATTCCACGCTGCCTTCATGGAGTGCGGCGAAAAGTGGGCCGCTACCTGCTTGAACTCCTGCTCTTCTTGCAAGAGGGTCTTCGCAGTCTCCTTTGAAATTTGGCAATCCCTTTCAGTCACCTACAGGGACCTACAGAATGGAGTCAGCTGCTTCTGAAAAAGAAAGCTCATCCCCAGCCCATACTCAAAACGGACGGTACCGTAAACTTCTTCCAACAAACCTAAGCGGAATGGCAAATGCTGAGTCCCTACGGCCTACAGCTGAGCCCGTTGTCGTCCTGGAGCTCATGAGTGGAGGAGAGATGCACTGCAAGGCATGCGCCAGGAGATCGAGTGAGAAACTTGGCCGTGTCTGCAAGGAGGGCTGACACCAGCTTGATGCATTTGTGCTTGAGACGATCAGGATCGGTGTTCTCCAGGTTGGCCGTCGTCTCGCTCAATGTCAACTTGACCTGGTCTTGGCGGTGCTGAATCTTGTCAATGATACGCGGCAAGTTGGACATGTCCATGTTGAGGGACAGTTGCTGCACCAGAGACTGCACATGCTTGAATCCGACTTTCTCCTCCCAGTACTTGCGTTCTTCTCCGTGTAGGGTGCCCATGACATCATGCCGAAACTTGAGAATGTCTTGCTGCTCACGCTGGCATGCTTTTTGATACTGGTCGTTCCGCACCTCTGCATCCTTAGTGTCGGCATGTTTGTCGAACGTGCTGCCCATCAGCAGGGGGTCAATGCCATAGAACTCCTTCTTCCAGCGAAGCAGATGCTCTCGCACAATGTCGGCTCTACCGGTGTTTGTAAACCAATTGTCGGCCTTTGTCAGGACCAACAGCAGCCTGCTGGCAAAGCTGCTCACGCCGGTTCCACGATCACGGAACAGCTTCACCATGTTGTCGTTTGCCTTGCCAAGGAGCATGGCCCCGGTACGATGCACAAGAAGCATTATGTAGACATCTTGATTAAAGTGCCTATCAGACCTGGCTCGTTCTTTCCTACAAGACAAACAGGCTCAGCTGCAGGTTCTTGAGTAGCGTCTGCGAGGCAAACAACGATGGAGTTCGGCATCTGCATCGCGTCAGAAATCATTGCAACGATGGCGTCGTTGACACCCTCTTCGTCCGGCTCATCGCTTGCCCGAACTCCAGGAAGATCCATGACTCTGCGAGGGGTCTTACATTTGTGAGTACAGATCGTGATGAAGAGCTTCTCCTTGGCAACCTTTGCATTTCTGTCAGTAACCCACGCATTCAGCTTTGCCAGCGCAGCTTCCCCGACGAACACCTCTTCAGTGCTCATAGTTCCATCAGGCATTTCCTCGGTGACTTTCACTTCATCCTCATTGGCCTCCTGTAGTGGCAGAAGGGTCAGCACCGACGGTCGCTTTGTGGCCATGCCATGGCTGACCACACTGAATGCGTAGCCGAGGTGCCGCTCCACAAACGAAGTCTTGCCAGCGGACTGCTGTCCAACCACTAAGACCAAAGCGGCATCGAACTTCATGTTGTACTTACCTGAAAGCTTCCATGCCTCCGCAATGGCCAAGGTGGCTTTGTCGGGGTCAATGATTTTCGCTGGCACATGCAGCTTCGCAGTACTTTGGAGCTTTGCAGCTGCGGCGGGACGGCCGAGCAAGGTTGGAAGTGGTGCTTCGGAGTGCACTTCTGCCGTACTTTGCTCCGACATCTGACCGCCCCTCTCAATGCCAGAGACCATGTAGGGCTGATAAGTCAACGACACCCTCGAAACACTTGGTCTGACCTCGGGACCTCCCGTGATCGGCGCAAAGCACGGGGCACAGCTGCTTGCCATGTGGAACTGAAAGCCAGGACTTTTGGAGCAGCAATCTGCGAAGCATGGATAACTGCAGCAACAGAACTCTTAGTGGCAGATTCTTGAGGCACGCTGCAGAGCTCTCCAACTTAAAGGTCTTCGAAGGCATGCTGCAGCCAGAAACGCGAAAAAACACTTGAGTCAGTCGCTCAGAACAGTACGATGATCGTTCAAATCATGCTTGGGGTCTGCTGTAATGCACAATAGCACCAGGAGGACGCACAACATCAGGTGACAAAGCATGGTGAGTATAGCCAGCCATGGCATAGCATAGCCGAATAGCCCCGACTGGCGACGACGACGACGACAGCAACAACGACAACAGCGACGACAGGGCCAACAGCAACAGCACCAAGAGCAACAGCGCCAACGGCAACAGCGACAGCAGCAGCAGCTGCAGCAGCTAGAAGCGGAAGAATAACAAGGGATGGCAATAGCGACAACGCAGTATGGAGACCCACCAAGGACATAGTATGACACATGTCAAGCTAAACAGCGCTTGACAAAGCATCATGGTAAGCTCGCAGTTCTCAGCTCGTCGTCTGAGGCTTTAACGCAACCAGAAGGCATGCTGTTTGTATCTGCTGCGGTGCAACTAGTCCGTGCATGTGAATTATACAAGAACGTCTTGTTTATAGAAGCACTTTGGCGGAGCACAGACAGTCGCTTCGAACTGCTGCAGGAAGACGGACCGCTGCAAGAACTTCTTCAGCGCAGCTTCTGAAGTTTGCTCAGGGCATGACACAGATCATCGTACTCCATCCTGGCGCTGCTGAAGTGCCTTCATCCGCTCGCCGAGATCGCCTGAGATGAAAACTTTGGTAAGTTCCTCCAAGATGCTTTCCTCGTAAGCGTGCCGGTAGAAAATTGAGTTGAGGCTCCCCAGCAAGCCAGACATGCATCGCATGACCACAGCAGTAGAGAACTGAGGTGCCAAGACGGCAAACACAACTGCCGTCATCCCCAGGAGCTTGTGCAAGCCACGATCATTCAGGATGTCCTTTTTTTCATGTCCTTCAGCATGTTGCTGATCATGCCAGGTACTTGCGGATGCACGGCATGGCCACTGAGAATGCTTAGTCCTTCATTTATTCCATCCTGTAATTCAGGTTGCTCTGGTTCCCACTGGACCTCTCTGCGGACTTCTGACTTCACAGCTTCGAGCAACCTTTGTGCACTTGACTCACGGTCTCCTCTGCAGACTTCTGACGGCATAGCTTCGCGCAACGCTATTGCAGTTGACTCACGGTTTCCGTCCAAATTGTCGCCACTGCGGTAGAAACTGCCGACTTGATGCATGAACTGATTGTGATCACTTACGGAGCTAAGGTATGCATGCTAAGCATGTACCAAGAGGTGTCCGATAAAGCCCTTGCGAATGACGTCAAACACAGAGTCCACGCTCGCGCCCCCCGCCAAAGCTTCTATGAGATCTCGGTACCTGTCATTCTTCTTCATATTGCTGAAGGCACAGGTCAGCCCTTGGGTCATCAGGTAAGATGTCTTCTGCACTAAGTACATGGTCACATCTCGCATCTTTGCAGCCTTGGTGTTGCCAACGACGAAGATCTGCTGAAGGGAATCTTTCACGAAGGGCATGTCAGGGCTCATCGTGCACGCATTCTTGATGCGAGATACATCATCTTTATCCTCGGTACCGCCTAATTAGGCCTAATTTTGGCTCGGCCAGCCCCACCCTACAGTCAAAATCGCTATTTGTGCTTGGAGTCTCAAACCAGCCCCGGAGCGCAACTGTTCCCCCCCAGCCAGATGCGTAGAAGTAGGAGCGTGGCTTGAGATGTTTGGTTGGGCTCCACCAGTTTCGGGAAATTCAAACCAGGTACACAGGCAATGCGAAACGGCTCAGGGATGCTGGTCAACCCCGTGAGCTCAATGAACAAACAGAGACATTGTGTTTACCCCGCACTTGAGTCCAGCATCAAAGTGCATGTACTGTCGCGCCATTCGATCGAAGAAGTTAGCTGTCCGTGGCATCGCAGCTCCCGGAAGCAGGGCATCCTCACTTTGCGCAACCTGGCTTGTGAAGTCCCTGTCTGCAAGGAGTCCGTTGTAGACGTTCATGAACTCATCCGGTGCCTGTTCGTCGGCGCGGCTGTAGTCGATGTTCGACATCTTCTGCTCGCTCCACGCTGCCTTCATGGAATCCGACGAAAAGTAGACGGGTCTTCGCAGTCTCCTTTCGAAACAACGATCCCCTCCTCTCAGCCACCTACTTAGAAGGATGCTGAATGCATGTTGTCACTTGAACATGACCCGTCCCTTGGCCAATGCACGGATGTGAACCCAGCAAGTGGACCCCTCAAGCTGAAGGCCTACAAGGCAGTCTGGAGGTTGTTGAGAAGAGGAGAGCTGAACTGAAAGGCTCGGGCCTGAGGGTCGAGTGAGAGATTGGATCGTGTCTGCAAGAAGGGCGGAGACGAACTGCCTGAATCCCCTCTTGAGGAACTCAGGATCTGTGGTCTCACGGTTGGCCTTCGTTTTATCCAATTTCAGCTTGACCTGGTGTCTGCGCTGCTCGATCTGAATGATGATTCGAGGCAGATTGCACATGTCCATTCTCAGAGACATCTCCTCCATGAGAGACTGCACATGACCTTCTTGTCCCAGTACTCGCCTCTTTCACCCTGTGGGTCCTTCATGACTTCAAGCCTAAACTTGCGGATGTCCATCTGATCACGCTGGTCTGCTTTTTGATACTCACCGTTCCGCACATTGGCATTCTTTGTGTCCGCGGCTTTGTCGAAGGTGCTGCCCATCAGCATTGGCTCAATGCCATAGAACTCCTTCTTCCAGCCATCCAAATGCTCTTGCACTTGCTCGTCACGGCGAGTGTTGGCAAAAAAGTTGTCTGCTTTCGTGAGCACCAAAACTAACCTGTCAGAGAAGCTGGCCATGCCAGTTCCACGATCACGGAACAGCTTCACCATATTGTCGTTCGCCTTTGCCAAGGGGCAGGACCGCGTATGATTCAGTAAGAGTCATTATTAACTAACTCGACCTAGCTGAAATCCTCAAACAAAGCCTGGCAGATGCAAAGCTGAAACAAGGTCAGGCGCAGGCTCTACCGCGGCATCTGCAAGGCAAACCACCACAGAGCTGGGCCTCCGTATCGCATCCGAGATCATCTCAATGATGGCGTCGTTGACGCCCTTTGCTTCCTCCTCATCGCTTGCTCGCACGCCAGGAAGATCCATCACTCTTCGCGGGGTCGTGCACTTGGGAGTACAGATCGTGATGAAGAGCTTCTCCTTGGCCACATTGGCGTTCTTGTCAGCAACCCACTGATTCAATTTGGTCAGTGCGTCGACTCCTGCGAACACCTCCTCAGGGCTTACAGTCCCATCAAGATGTTCCTCGGTGACTTTCACTTCATCTTCACTGCCCGCCTGCGCAGGAAATAGCGTTAGCACCGACGGTCGCTTTGTGGCCATGCCATGGCTGACCGCGCTGAAGGCGTAGCCAAGGTACCTCTCTACAAATGAAGTCTTGCCAGCGGACTGCTGCCCAACCACTAAGACCAATGCGGCATCGAACTCCACGCTGTACTTGCCTGAAAGCTTCCATGCCTCCGCAATGGCCGAAGTGGCTTTGTGAGCATCGGCGACCTTTGCTGCAGCCCGGCGCGGCAGCAAAGTCGGAGGTGCCTCGGAGTGAACTTCTCCCGCTCTTTCCGACATCTGACCGCCTCGCCCAATGCCAAAGACCATGTAGGGCTGAAGACGTACTTGAGCATAAGACTGCGAAAGGTGACTTTGTGCAGCAGAACTATTACCAGTATTATCATGTTCTGCAATGCACCAACTTGCATCTGGCGCAACAAATCTAAGCGGGTCGATCCGAGCAAAACGCCCGAGGCACCTCGGCGAGCAGCATGTGCGAGCCGCAAGAAGGCCAGACCGAGCTTCTTTCTAGGAGCATGGCGTAGGATTCGTCTTGTATTAGCTTGGGATGTGCAGCAGCTTCAGGTTCCGGTCTATTCAGGCTCTGTGCCCGGGAGTAAGTGTCACCGAGGCTGAATCGCACAGAGCATGCTTCTGGTATTCGGATTTTAAAGTCGGGAGACGTCCTTGACACGCAAATTCAGACGCGAAGGACTCAGGCTTCATGGTGTTCTCTGCAGGCCACCCGAAGTAATGAATGGACTTAAACGACTGATTCCAACAAGTGCTCAGTCGCTGCGCAGCCACATGATGATCTCGTGTCCAAGCAATGCTTTCAAGATGTTCACCCGTGCCCCTGAACTGCCAACTGCTGAGAGGACGACAAGCGCGATGATCGCAAAGCACATAGTTGTTGCACTGCGGGAAGGGAGGGACAAATGGGCATGTCCAGACTGATGGTCGGCGCAAAGTTCAAAGGCAATGCTCACCAGGCACCTTTGCCCCCCCCCCCACGATCGAGTAAATCTTGCTGTCCTCCTCAGTAGACTCGCCGATGGTCGAAGCCGCATTTGGCAATGAAGCAATCTCCCACTTCTTCCACCAGACCCCCAGGCTGCGATCATGCTCGCACTTCCTGGCACAGCGGCAACCGCAGCAGGCTTGCTTTCTTGGGTTTTCTCCCCTGATCCTGATCTTCAGACCAACCTTGGGAGCTGGAATTCTGCGATGGCAGCGGTGCAACGAAGCCCTTCTGTTCGAGCGCAAATGGCCATATCTTCCTGCTGCGCATAGGGCAAGTCGCACATAAGCTTCCGATGCTGTCTGCAACAGACGGATACTGAAGTTCTCACTACTTACACTCGTGGACGATAGCCGTCAAGCCGCGACCTCACCAAGATCTATCGACACTCGACAGCGTGGAGAAGGCTACCACCCACCTCCCGGGACCTGGGACCTTCAGCCTTTACTTAAATACCCGGGAATGGCATGCGGCTTTTTACAGCGGCCAAACCGGCTCCGGCAGCGGGCCGAAGGGTTCGGCTGCTCGTCGCCTGGCTCAAGTCGTACTAGACTGCAACCTTGCTCTTTGCCAATATCCTGCTAAAAAACTTAGCCCTCCAGCTCACGCTCTAAGAAGGCTTGCAATTGCAAGCCCCCGCAAGTTACCAAGCATCGTGAACTGCGGCCTGAAACTGGAACCGCGCAGAAGTTTAGGAAGATGAGCCTTCAATTCTGCTCGGTTGTAGCTACGACTTGGTGTGGGTGTGCCAGAAAACATGAGAAAAACATGGTAGGATAGCATGCGATGGCATAGAAAACAAATTAATGATGACAATCACAGCGATGCAGCAGGCTGACATAGTATGATATCAACCTACCGAATACCTAGAACAATCGAACAGAACAGCATATGACACCATACTACGTGTGTACTACGCAGCACAGGAGGACAATGGCGAAGATCATAGCTTATCACCACGAGAATCTGTTACAGAAGGAACAGCAGCAGCATAGCGCGGCATCAGACAATATAGCACACTTGAACACAACAGTAACATGAACATAACACAAAAGGCATGACATCCTTCCTTCTGTATCAGATGGTCTCAATTTCTCGGTATTGATAACTGTTCCAATCACGTGTCGCGTCTAAAGCTCCTCATGATGCGATCCTGTGACCTGCATCGCCGAACCTAAATTGTCCTATGTACTCCAAACCTCTTACCCATGTTCATATCCCAGCCTAAGGCGGCTAACGTCGGTGGGCTCAAAGCCATTGCCGTGTCTCGCTTCCCAGCGATGGGGCCTTCATAACACGAGAGACAGGAGAACGGCTTGGGACTCCAGCCTTGCACTGAAGATACTACTTCGTAAGGCATTGGGCTGTAGGTTTTGAGCAGTTTGCGACTTACTCTTTGGATTTTGGCCTCACTGCCTTGCTGGCGATCGAAGTGGAGAGCAACCAAGGTTGCAGGAACCCAAGGCTTCGACCGTACGGTAATGTTCCAGTCGTCGCCGTAGGCCTCACAGCTGTGGACTTTCGTCTGATGTTTGATGTTGGCTCACGACCCAAATGAAGCTGAAACTGGGGAGCTGGCACGACTGAGGTAGTCCGCGGATCCGATCCTGATGATGCTCCGTCCGCTTTGAAAACTGCTTAGCAGAGAGTGGTAGCCGCAAACTCACTTCTCTTGAATACTCTTGAGCTTCTGACGGTACCTTCGCGCGACCTGCACCACGTCAAAAACACAATTAGGCCGCGAAGACGGCAGTGAGCACGGCTGAGTGCACCGCTTTGGCCAAAAGGTACTTCATAGAACGCAGTCAGCTCGGTGTTGAGCCAGTACCGCTCTGCAGCGGGGTGCTGGGAAATCAACATATCTTACCGCATAGGTGCTCCAGCATCTGAGGACTTCAACATGATCGGGAATCTGTTGCAACCGAGGCGCTACAAACACGCACGTTACAATGGAACTGGTCGTTGGAGATGTAGTATCGCTCACCACCACTATCCTGACAACAAGTCACTTGACATGCCGGTAACTCCCTCAATGTCATATGCAGAGTCAGCATAGATGGTGCCGTGTGCCGGACGCTTGGCGTCTGCACTACGTAGATGTCGAGTGCGGGCGTACCGACCTCACAGCTTCAACTCTCTCGTGAAAGACGCTGACAAACTGTGAGAAGCTCAATCAGCGGAGGCATCTGCACGCTGTTGTGGAAGCCACCAGGTCTGATCCATCAGCTGGACCTCGTCATGCTCCGATGCCTGGCAATGGGAGATTTGCTTTCCGTGGGCTGCGCCAGGTTTTGGGACTTCAGCCCTAAAGACGCACCAAAGCAACGCGGGATCTTACAGACCACACCATGCTGGTGACTATTGTAGCATGCCAGTGTCCAGGCCGAGTTGGGGGTTCGGGTCTACGACCTATTAATGATTTATCTTTACTTGGGAGTTTGTGCAGGAGCGCCTTCTCAGATCCGGTAGGCCAGACTTTGAAGCATCTGCCTCGCGGATCGTAGCCTGCAGCTGACTCAGAGCTTGGTTTATACCACTATCTCATCATCCGCACGTAGCTAACTAGCATGAACGATGTAGCAAATCTGATATACCATGCACTAGAAAAGAGCATCTTTGACACATGAGTCACTGCGCAGTGGGAATTAGAAAGTACCGCGCCGCGTAAGCTTCAAAAACCTCTGGCACAAGCAAGCTTGTAGCACAGGCGAAGCTCAACAGTGAACAGTTTGCACGCTGCTGTGGGCATGTGGGCATATACATAAAGAGCTGCATACACGAAAACATTCGCATACATATTAGCACTTATAAGCATATACATACATGTGCAAGCATACGGTAACCTGCATATAAACAGAACGGTACACATACATACATACATACATACATACATACATGCCAGCCTGCCGCCCTGCCTGCATGCATGCACGCATACATGCATACATGCATACGTGCATACGTGCATACACGCATATATGTCTACATGCATACATGCATACATGCATCATGCATGCATGCTTAGCTGCATACATACATACATGCATACAAACATGCTAAACTGTACTAGACCATACTATACTATACGATACGATACGATACTATACTCTAACATACATACATGCATGCATAATCACATGCACGCATAATCCCTTCCACTGTTTAATAAACCCCCCCGCCCCAAATATAAAGAATGATTTTTGGGCCTTCAATTTCTTATATGAGGGGGTTTTCGTGTGGTTTCAGGCTTGATTCTCCGAAATTCGTGGAAATTCGAGTCTAGAATTTGGAATTCCCAGGCAAGGGCCGGTTTCCGCGAAAAGCATGGGATCCGGAATTCGAGGAACTCGCTAGGGCCAGTAATTGCTGTCTCGAATCCGGAACTCCCAGGCTAGGCAGCGGGGTGCAAATCGGCAGCGGTCATTCGCACCACTCTGCTAGCTTGGGAGTTCCGGATTCGACACGGCAATTTCTGACTTATTTATTGGCCTCAGCCTGCGAATAGACCACCGCGTTCCAATTCTTCATGCCGGCCGTTCCAATTCTCCCTGGGAAGCCCAAATTCTAGACGGCTAAACCCTGACCCACATCCGGACTCCCGCGGGACGCCGCGTTCTTGCCCCAAATGGCTGCGTTCCAATTCCGGAAAGGCCCTAGCCTGGTAGTTCCAATCGCATGATGCCGATCCTACCTGACCCCTAATTCAACATAGTTTAAAATTGATCATTTTTGAATTTTTTGAGGCCGGGGAATTCTTTATATTAAGGGGAGATTTATACGGATGAAGGGATTATATACAGACTGACTGACAGACAGACTGACACACAGACTGACAGGCAGACGGACAGAGAGACAGACCGACAAGACAGACAGCAGACATACATGCGCGTGCATGCATGCATACGTACATACACACGTCCGCAGACCGCTGCATCCAAGCAGGTGAAGCCTGCATCCTAAACACCTCAGCTCTTGTGTGGTGCTTGAGTGAACAGTAGCGACAGAGATTCAAGAGACGATATCCGGTCTAGCGACAACTGCCTGTCTTGAGAATAGTGTGCTTGTCGCATCGATTCCTAAACTGAGAATATCGTTTTCCAACCCTTAACCCTTAACCATGTATTCGAAATATCATGCCGTCTGACAGACATAATGAGAATCCCTTGCTGCTTGAGGCCCAGGCTCAGCTCAAGACCATTTCGGCCGAGCGCTGCTCGCATTTGGGAGCCCTGCACTCTTGAAGGGACCGAAAAGTGGCTTAGGGTTTATTTGGGTCTAGGGCTTAGGGTTTAGGAAAGCGACCATGATCATGATCCAAGGCCCTTGGGCTTCACGAGTGAACCAGCGACTCATGGCTGAATTGTATGAGTACATACATGCAAGTGAGTGTGTGTGTGTGTGTGTGTGTCATCCCTGTCTCTAAGGGCTGCTATTTATCTATTCAGCATTGCGTTCAAGATGCAGGGGGCCAGCGCTCTCCCTGGGGGTCGCTGGCCAACGAAGACACCCCCAGGGAGGGGTGAAAACGTACCTGTTTTAGGAGTTGCCTTGAACAGAGACTAATACCAAAGCAATGATCGCAGTTCCGACCGACATCTAGACCAAGAGGTCTACTGCAAGTGTGAATTCAGTATCGAGCTGAGTGGAGGGTTGCCTCCACGAAACTGACTTTCTCAAGACTTTTCCGAAGCTCGTGCCTTCACTGAAACTCGAGCGACGGTCAATACTTTGAAATGACTGAAATTATTGCTGACAGTTGAGTTGAGTTACTTTCGTTCATGTTCTTGTCCTTGCTGAGTTCCGCTTGCTTTTGTTGATCTTACAGCAGTCGCCCACAACCCCAGATGATGTAGCATGTGTCCTCGTCTGACTCGCCTTGCTTGAAAATCAGGACATGAAGGATGAAACAAGCAATCTTTCAAAAGCACTGTGAAGAACAGGCCTCAAAACTCAATCCTTGACTTTACAAGAAGATGGTCGGACCTTGAAATCTCTGAAACTTTTGACTTTCAAGTCAGGTAGCGAAAGAGTTTAGTTCTGTATGATGAGTTGCAAGTTGATCAGCATTGCCGCGAGCTTAATCTTGCACCTTGGATCAGCAAGTGGGTCAGCATCGCGAAGGCTGAAAAGCAGACCCTCTGTGTCAGGGCAGTAGGGCAGTATGCTTGCCTCATGATGCAGAGAAGCCAGATTGCATTGTCATGGTCAGCCATGTCATTTTGGTCATGTGATGTGCAGTTTTGATGCTCGAGCCTCAGAGTGTGGATCAACATGCTCATAAGTTGCAGTGCCGACATCTCTTCGTACGAATCTGAAATGCAAAGGATTGTTGCGCGGTGATGCAGTTTCCCCCCTAGGGTGTGTGTGTGTGTGTGTGTGTGTGTGTGTGTGTGTGTGTGTTTGTGTGTGTGTCTCTAAGGGCTACTATTTATCTATTTAGCATTGCGTTCATGATGCAGGGGGCCAGCGCTCTCCCGGGGGGTCGCTGGCCAACGAAGACACCCCCAGGGAGGGGTGCAAACGTACCTGCTTTAGGAGTTGCCTTGAACAGAGACTGGTACTAAACCAATGATCGCAGTTCCGACCGACATCTAGACCAAGAGGTCTACTGCAAGTGTGTGTGTGTGTCTTGTGTGTTTGTATATGTATGTGCCTACGTATGGGTATATGCTTGTGTGAATACGTACTTCTGTCATGATACGTATATCGTATATATATTTTTTTATTTATTTATCTATCTATTTATTTATGTATTTAGAAATATATATATATATATATACATATAGAGAGAGATATATGTATTATATATATATATACAGATATATAGCCAGCTATTTAGTTAGTTAGTTAGTTAGACATACAGACAGACAGACAGACAGACAGATAAATAGTTAGTTAATTTATTAGTTAGTTAGTTAGTTCGTTAGGTAGTTATATCTGTGTGTGTGCTTGGATCTATCTTTCCCTGTATCTGTACCTGTACATATGCCGACACCCGTGTGTGATGTGCACATCTATGAACCTATTGAACCTATTTACTGGCCTTTTAAAAATGTAATGATGAATTAAAGTGTTTGTTCTTCAAGACAATTGATAACAGCAACTCTATGCTATTCCTCGCCGTATCGACCCCCTTGCTCCATGCCTATCTCATACATGGTGGCACCGAAGAGTAATCGTGTGACCACAAGCACGCATGGCTCCGTGAATGCAGGGTCGCAAGCCATAAGTCAACTGGGCGTCCTCATGGTGGCTTATGATTTCGTGAATTTGCAGTTGCACGGGCAGCTTATTCCTCGTCAGCTTTCTGGCCCGGGGCACAGTAGTCGTGAAGGGCATAGGGGTTAATTTCGCGCTGATGGAATCCGTTGACATCTCCATTCAACACTCAATGCCGAACCCTGGTTGCGGTGCAATTTGGAAGGCTTCAGGCACGACACTTCAAGATGAGAGGCGCCGCCCAGCTAGTACCCATGTTGTTTTCCACTTAGAGGCTATCAGGCCAGCTTGATGCAAAAGGTCCTTATTGGGCAAACCGGCATCATCACAAAGGCCTGAATCTTCTCCACATCAATCTCCGGCACATCGACCTCGCGAATCGGGGAGCCAGATCCCTCCTCCAGCCAAGCATCCCACGGACCTCCAAATCATCGGCGTGCCGGCTGAGACCGCCGTCCCGCAGTGCTCCAATCAGTGTGCCATGGCCTTAGGCAAAGTAAATCTGGTTCCCTGCGTGGCCGGAACATCTGTGTTTGTTGATTCTGCTAGCTGCTATGGTTGAACCCTAAAGAGTGACTAAAAGACTTCGCTGTGCAGACTTCTCCAACTTCTGTTCTGATTCATCGCGCACGGCAAGGGGCATGCGGATGGAATTCCGGCCACTTGAAGATAAGGTGAGGTGGTGAGCAGGGCCCGTGCTGACCCACCATTGGACATCCATCTCATCGAAGAGCCGAGTTAAAACCTCAGGCAGCGAAACAGCAGAAAGGCAACGGAAGAACCCGAAGCATGCAAGAATGCCATAAAGTCTGCACTGCTTGGACGTTCATGGTGCATGTGGAACTCCGGGCGAACCCATGAACACTGCTCAGAATCGCGACGACTATTTTTGCAGGAGCTCAGCAGGTTCAGATATCACAGCCTGAGATTCGTAGCAGCAAATGCAAGCAGTGTCCAAGACTGCACCGTAGCTGCTTCAAGCACATAAGCCAGGCACACCTGCACGACCGATCACTACAAAGAAATTTTGCATCACTGCACTTCTACGGCAGCAAGCTACAATCGCATCTTTTTGCGAAAACATTGTTTCCTGGGCAGCACTTTGATCACTGATCTAAGTGCGATGTGGAGTGAGCTGACAAGCAACTTGACCCGGAATCTGCCGGCACCCTCAGCGATATGCGACGTGCGGTATCGCCATGCTGGTTCTGCCGAATTGCCGGGGACAAAGTGGCATTGAAAGGACTGCGAGAACCAGAGCTCTACGGGTTCATGCTCCAGCTTCCCCGATTTGTATCGGGTATACTCATACTTCGGCCCCGGCAGCTCTCCCTCCGCAAGAGCAAGTGAGGCATATTCGGATTCCAAAACGCTTTCGGAGGGTTTGAGAACGTTCGGACCGAACGTGCAAGAAAAGGACCCCCGGCAAGCAGAACAGTACCCAAACAGGGCATGTTTCTTGCATTCACGAGCTCATGCACGTCCATGGGTTCCTCCCAAGGGTCCAATCCTGCTTGCACATGTACAATCATGTATACGTTTTTGTCGAGTTTCCATGCTTGGGTGGTAGGAACTGCAAACTCCAATGGCGGACAAATCTAGCCACTAGTGACTTGAACGTGTCGATTAGAATAGTAATGCTTCTCGAACTTACCAAACCGAATATGGCTTTGGGAGCCTTAAAGTTTGCATGGAAGAGGGACCATAAGAGAATAGTATTACACATTTATGTAGGCGTCTACATTAGACCGACTTGGACCTCTGGGAACTGGCATGTCCGGGACAAAGGCATGTCGCAGAGTTGTTATGCGCTGAAGCTTCGAACCTAAATCTTGGAATCCTACATTTCACCGTCCTAAACCCTAAATCCTGTCCTAAACGGTAAACATGAAATCCCAACTCAGGCGACAGGCCACTTTAAACGAACCTGCTGGTCATGCACCCAAGCAAGGCATTTCAATCTGGCACATTCGAACTTTCGCAGCGTTTGCTTCTTACTTCGATATCACACGGTTACAGTACATTCTCATTTATTATACATGCCCGGCGCAGGGTTTGTGACTAAGGTCATCTCTAGGCCTCTGAAGACAAAGAAGAGCCCCCAGGACGGACGTGTCTGTCTCTGAGACCCAAGTCTTTCAGGAGCATGTCCACCTGCATTTCGGTGCTCTTGGCTTCTGCAGCGCCATCTCCGCTTCCGCTAAGGCAAGCTCTGCAGCTCTGCCTTGCGCTCTACCGACCCGCATGTGTGCGACGAGGTGAGGAAGCAGAGCACACTTGCGCTCTGCTTCCTCAATCATCTCCACCTCGTCGCACAAATGCGGGTCGGTAGAGATTTCTTCGGCATAAATCCATGACGCCCGCATTCTCCGCCAGAACCACCTCCTGCAAGACATCGGTAAGAGCAACCCAAAACTACCCACCGTGCCACAGCTTGATCGGTGTCTCTTCCTCCTCGAACAGCTCGTCGGCAAGCGCGTGCGGAGCGTCTTTGTCCTCGCGATGGCCCTTCCGCTCCAGGCCGGCCTTCTCATGGGCGGCCTTTGCCAGGCGGCCTGGCTTCACCCTGTTTCGGAGGATACGGAAGGAGTAGGCGCGAGCCAGGGCTGCTCCCTGGCGGCCGCCGTGCGCGGATGTGGAACAGAGCCTTCCTATGGCCTCCGACAACGAAACCTCAATCTCTCGAGCAACTATGCCACATGAAGCCATCGCGCTCACTGTCAAATCGGGGTCCGACAACAACCGGCTCTGACAAAGACACTACAAAGTAGCTATACATCACTCCACTTCCAGCAGCAAACTACAATCGCGTCTTGTTTTGCAAAAAACATTGTCACCTGGGCAGCACTTTGATCGCTGATCTACGTGCGATGTGGAGTGAGCTGACAAGCAACTTGACCCGGAATCTGCCGGCCTGTTGAGCCTCCAGCCGCCGGCTTGAGTTTGAGAAGTTTCAAGTCTGGGCGAGTCTGACCCGATTTGGCCCTTGAGGCCGCTAAGGTGCTGCAGGTGCGGCAGGGCTTGGGCACTTGGGCGTCCCTGCCCGATGCTATAACTCCGTCCGGAGCAGTTCTCCTCAGGAACCGGCATGGTACACCCGATAGAACTCCAGCGCTTTGGCGGGGGGCATCCTGAAAACAGGCACGCGCACGTGGAAGAGTGTAGAGCTGTTATAGGACCTCATCAGGTAAAGCTGCTGAAGTTCCTGGTTTCGCTCGAAAGCTACGCTGGAACAGTCAGACAGATTTTGAATGCCATCATTGCGGCTACCCTCATCATGACCCTCCCGGTCATACTGGTCTTCATCATCACTATCATCATCATCCTTACTTCTAGCACACATCTTTGACATGGTTCCGCATTGTCCAGGCTCGACACGAAGAATACACCCTTGATTTGGCTTGCAGGGCATGTGCCCGAATCACCAGGTTGCCTCTAGTCGACTATCCCACCGGCTCCCAGCTACCACATTGGCAACGGAATTCTTGAAGAAATATTCGCGTCAAGCACGGATGCACAACCGAACATGGCAGCATTTTTCTCTCTTCCCTTGTCAAGAATTGCTTAGACTTACATGTCGAATATGGTTTTGGGCGATAAAACATAGTTATAGACGTTATAGAGTATATAAAACCTGAATTCCTCTTCGAAATATCTCAAGAAAAACAAAGCAGAAGGGAGGCGCCGCCTTTGGTCCCCCGCTGCTTCGTTCCTGGGTGGCCTCAGAGTCTCGTTCTCGTCGCCTGAGTACTGTGGGGGCCGTAATTTTTAGAATAGGGTTTTGGGGAATACTTTGCTCTACTCATAATGAGGAACCGCCCAAAATAGTGTCGGTAATTAATTATTTGTGCCCCTATAGTATGCTTCTGCGCCGCTGTTGCTCGAATCTTCGACATGACTAGAAGCACGACTGCATAAGAAACGGTGAACTGCGCCACCTAATGAAAGCTACGAGAGGCTTGCCGGAAGTGGCTGCCAGGGCCAAGTCTGACTGACATGTTTGAAAGGGCACGACAGGAGGGAATCCGACGACTGCGAAACGATCGGAACTTCGGGTTTCGCCTAGTTTGGGCGGGAGGTCCGACAGCCACAAGACTGAAAAGCCCCGACAGCTTGCAGTGACGGCCAGTTTGAGGCTTGGGGTCTTGTGGACTTCGGACATGGGATCTACACTGAAAGGACTCTGTGGCCATCGGCTTGCAAAGCACTGCCCTCATATTCCCGAAGTCACCTGTCTGCAGTACTCTCCGAGGTTCCGTCTCGTCTCCTCCGCTGGCTCTGTCAGCAGACGGTCGTCGTTCTGGCGAAAAAGTTTGGCACTTAGATCTCTGGTACTCTAGACAGCATGCTGGTTCTCACTCTGCTACTCTTTGCCAGAAGGCACTTTGGTTCTACATCTATAACTACCGTATGATATAAGCATCTGTTCCAGGAACTCTTGCTGTGCTTGCTTTTAGTTGTCTCAAGAACATTTCCTGCTCAGAATAATGAAGCTTCATCAGGACTAATTAGAAGAAACGGTGTTCCGAAGCCTCCAGCCGTGGCCGCAGCGCAAGGCGGTGCAGCATGGCAAATACCTCGATGACAGGACTGCGGTGCAATGGGATTTTTTGCTCCATGTATCATGTATACATGCACAGACTCACGAGGAATTTAAGTAAGCACACGTGCAACGCAATGCCGCAGTCGATAGGTACCAGTACCTGTATAAGATCTGGGAATCCGGAATCTAGGTCTCCCGGAGGGCACAGGCCATCTAGCAGCGGCCTGGAACACCCGGTTCAAAGAGTCCTGGCACTCAAACAAGTGCAGGCATTGCAGAGGTCGACTTCGAAGGATTGCAGTATGAGGTGGAGCCCGGAAGCGTATTCTCGCACTCTTACTGGAAGCGAGCATGACATTGCTACGGTTTTCCATTACTACACTGCACCATGGCCAATACGATGATCAACATGCGATATACAAGAACATCTACTCTGTGATGAGTGCTATGTAGTGGATGCTGCGTCGCATGCAGTAGGATATCGGCAGGTGTAAAACAAAAGACGGGCAACATGAAGACAAGATATGTTTATTTAGCACATTGTGCTAGACACAGCAGAAGAAAGATTTTTACACACGAATGAACCCATCCTGCCTGCCTCGTAGAAAGTTCGGAAGTGTCGCTCTGCCACCTGCAGGTACAAGAAAGATTGGCATGCCCGCGCCGCACTGCTGGACTCACTGCGAAGCGAAAAAAGCACCAGGAAGCGGAAAAGGCAAACACTGTCTGTCTGCACACCACTGCACCCAATGCTTTAGGAAAAAAACAGAATGCTAGCTCTGCCATGCTCTGCCGTTGCTGGTGCTGTGTATACTATTGTACTGTTAGTCCAATCTTTTAGTACTTTCGAGGAATCTCTGTTTCGCCTCGATGGTGGACTTGCTGTCGGCAGCCACCAGCCAGGAACAGGCCTTGCGGTATGTTTCCTGGTCGAGGAGATCTGCGCCAACTGCAAGAATAATTGTATCTATCTAAACATGCAAACCAACAAATGTGAAAAGTCTCTGTGTGTGTATGTGTGGCGCATGTCTATAATAATAATAACAATAATAAACGCGTAGACACACAAAAGCACATGAACTGCAAATGTGAGTTCCGCAGTCAGTAGCGCTTCAAGTCTCAAGCCAGTGGCACATTGCTACTAGAAGCCAGAATTCTCTAACCTGCTACTGCACTAAGAGCGCCAGAGCAAGGGGCAAGCAGCTGCAGCACAACGGCCGAGTTTGCAAAACATGTAAAGGGAACAAAGGTCGGGGCGTGCTGCGTCAAGCAATCCCTAAACCCAAAACCCAAGATTTAGAGTATAATTAGGGTCTAGTTTTTAGGGAAGCTGCACCTTTTTCAACAATTTTCCAGTGGATTTGAAAGTGCCTGGATCCACGGTATCTCACGAATGATGGACATTCCAAGCCTCCCGGGACAGCGCGAAACTGAGCACGGGCTCCCCCTGCACCTCAGGATGTGGCCGACTCACATCGCTGCCGCAGAGTCTCAGGAATCAAGCACATTGCCACAGCACGGCAATCGGCATTATGGGCTTCTCAGGCGTGTGCTCGAAAACTGGATCCGAAGACCTGGGCAGAGTTCAATGGTGAAGCGAGCCTAATTTCTGCAAGTCCTCGCAGAGCCAAATTCCAGACCGGCGCGAAGCCTGCTTGTCTCCCGGCTTTTCTTTGTTGGCCCAACTTTGACCCCCAAAGCCAATGCATTAACAACTTTGCTGGATTGGGGCCCAGGCTTTCTGAGACCTCCTTGATTGGGTGGCCTGATGTAGAAGTTCATCCTTCGTCCATCGAAGCTCATAAAAAACTTTCTGATGCTGGTTACCACTGCTCGCAGCTTAATCCCAAACCACCTTGGAGAATCGCCTCCTGAAAAGGCTCTGTTGCCTCGAAGTGCGGAAGAATCCACTATAGGGGCCTCCATAATTAGAATAGGGTTTTGGGTTATCGTATACCATAATCATAATAAGGAACCACCAAAATGGTGGCCCCTACACTAGCAGAATTCACGGCGAGTTCGGTCCCGATAGGGCTCGGAATAGTCTGGCAGCCTCACAGGACGTCAAGATGGTTTAGGATTTAGGGCCTAGGGTTTGGGGTTTGGAGTTTGGGATTTAGGGTTTAGGGCCTAGGGTTTACGGTTTAGGATTTAGGCCCTCCTTCATTGCGCTATGAATGTTAATTAGTGAGAGTTGCCTCCGTAAACAACCATTCCCTGTACAGCTTGGAATGTTCTTGCTACCGTCGTTGCCATTGCTCGTGCTCCAAGATAACCTGAAACGTTGGCAGTGCTGAACTTCGCAGACCGCGCCTTGAACGCCTGCCAATTCCAAGCCGTCGATCACTTTGGCAGACATTATAATGAATAACTAAATAGTACAGCGGCTGCATACCTTAGACCAGTCATGAAAGCCTACATCGTGAGGCCGAGAACCGGACGCTGCATGCAACGCCCTCTCCTTGGTGCTCAGGCCACTTGCGAACTGTCGTCTACGGGGCCCGGACATGAAGAGAAATGCCCTCATACTGCCCCACGGTCACAACTCCAAAGCCGGGAGCCGAGTCTGAAACCCACATGACGGGATCCTCATTATGATCATCCTCAACGAAAAGCACCCGCATAAGCTTCTGAATTCCCAACCTACGAAGGTAGTAGAACGAACGATTCCGCAGTTCTTGCCGAGGCCACGACGACAGCAGCCAGGCCCCCAAAGAATGGCACAGCCCAGGTGCTGTTCTCGGCTCAGGCTGTTGTTGAGTGTAGGTGGGTTTTACAGATGACGGTCTGGGCCTCTTGGCCTTTGCGCGTGCACACGTCAACTGAGGCTTGAGCGGCTTCGTGTTTCTATGTTTCACTGTTGAACATGACCTGATTTTTGACCCATAGCAGTACCGAATCATTCTGTTGCTCCAGCACCCGACAGAACTGTCAATGTTGTCCTACCCTCTCTACTCTTTCGAATACTGCTCCACTGTTGCACTCATGCCGCTTGTGCAGTCCGGATGACTTTGGGGTAGCCAGAGGCTACGATGCGGATTATTTGGCGGACGAACGACAACGAGTGGAAGCAGTAGTGGTAGAAACAACAGGGATAGCATCAGCGCCAGCAATTGGAGAGCAACATCAGCAGGCCCAACAGCAGCAAAACAAGCTGCACAAGAATACATTCATCGACATTGGCACCGTCGTTCAGTCTGCGGCCCCCTCCTGATCCCCCTCACCATCAACAGAATCACTGTTTCGAGCGGGCATTATCTTCTTCCTCCTCTTCACTATCATAGTCACCACGAACATCATCAACAGCAACATGTCAATGACCAGCCCCCTCTTTCCCAGGAGAGAGACTGCCGCAACCCCCAATAAATCTCCTCATGTGCAAGGTTCAACACTACCAAACCCTAAAAGTAATATATATATATACCTTAATCGTTAGAACAGGGTAAACTATAATCTGGAAACCCCAAAATAGCATAGGTAATTATGAAGGCCCCTATATTAGGAAACTTCATCCCTTCATGGCTGGGATGCTGGCATTCACAAGCATATTCCACCAGGAAACCCGCAGCCTCGGCACGTTTTGGGGCGGCTCCTGGGTCGGAAGCTTCGGGGATCCTTGAATTGTCTGGGCTCTTGTTCAGGAATCTAATTTAAGCTAACATAGTTATTATGGTATTTTAACTTAAGCCCTTTACAAGAACCCAGTCAATTTTGAAACCCTGCCTAGAGAGCCGAAGCGTCCAAGCCGGCAGCATGCCTAAGACCGCTAAGAAAAGCTCAAGCAAGTACCTTTTCAGCGGCCAGGATCGCGTCTGCAATTTTGGTTACCTAGTGTACACATGTGCTTATCCTCTGCCCTGGCCTGGACCACTATTTTTTCGCGAGTAGGGAGAGGCGAGTCTATGTAATCGGTTTGTGTGTGTGAAAGAGAGAGAGAGAGAGAGAGAGAGAGGGCGGGAGAGAGAGAGAGAGGGAGAGAGAGAGGGAGAGAGAGAGGGAGAGAGAGAGAGAGAGAGAGAGAGAGAGAGAGAGAGAGAGAGAGAGCGAGGGAGGGAGGGAGGGAGGGAGAGGGAGAGAGAGGGAGAGCATATCTGCAAATGCAAAGTTCCCTCGAATCCTTCCGCATCGACACATCCTAGGCGTAAAGGTACTTTCACACTCCGAGGTCTCGAGCGTAGAAAGGATCCGCTGGCGCCGCAGCAGGGGGTGGCCCCTTTCCTGACGCCGAGCGGAGCTGCAAACCCTGCTTGAAGTCGCATGGCTCGATTAGGCCATGAAGGCTCAATCCATCAGGGTGCGGGCTCGGAGAAACAGCGAAGCTCTGTCCTGCGCGAAAACGTCCGCGATCTCCTGGCCGGGGGCTCTGCCCTAAGAGCCTGACACAACCCTCATCAATGACGTGTCATCCCTGAGAATAAAACATCCCGTCGGAGCATTGGCCGTAAGGACAATCCACCAAAAGGGACGCCCACTGGCAAACGAGGCCTCGGGCTGCATAAGCACGAGCGGAAGGAGGTCCCCAAGCACGAAGATGTACTTCAAGGTGTACTCCTCTCACTCGGTCGACTGAAGACTCTCCGAAAGCTCAGAAAAGGTCACCCCATCCACGTCGACAGTCCTGGACCGCCAACTGATCACTGTCTGACAGCTCGTAGATCAGCTCGCCTTTTCGCAAGCTTGCAAAGCAAGTCACAAGTCGGCCAAAAGGGCAAAAGAACAGTTCCAAGTCAGCTCCATCCAGACTTCACTCACCAAGAACATCAAAACAAACTATTTAAGCCCCAACTCCGAAGTGCACGCGGCGAAGTCTCGAGAGCCTGCGGAATCGTAGAGCGACTTGACATATCCTCAGCACATGCAAGGCGCTCTAACGAACAAGTGAGTAGTCGATGGTCGTCAAAGACGGACCTCTGTGAAGCAAACCGAATGTGTAACCTGGAAGCCTAGCTGAAGAGCAAGACAACGGCACAACCAAATCAATGAAATGAACCTGCTCACACCCCAATCACAAGCCTCAAGTCTTGGAGTCCATCTGCTAAGCTGTCTTTCAGGGCCCTGCCTGCTTGCATAATGCGGGTCGTGCGCTGGCCAATCTGCAAGGAGCGGCAGTTGAAACGACGCTGAGCTTTCTCGCTCTTGTCCAAGCAGCTGAAAGCCCGAGTTTGAGTCCGGCGTTCTGTTCAGGATTGAGGGTTCAAGCCAAGGCCACGCCGTGTTCTTGCTATTCATGGTCCACGCTTGTGCGTGGCCTCTGGGCTGTCCGGCTCGGCCTATGCCGGTTACAACCATTCCCAACTTTGTCAAAACTCGCCGAGGCATGCAGTTGTTTACAAGGCACCTTGAAATTATTGCCCTAATGGCTGAGGCATCTATTGAAATTCCATCGTGATCATCATCATCATCATCCTTTGCAGGGAGCTTTTCTGCGATCTGCTCGACAACGAACACGGCGGCAGACTAGATGCGACAAATCCTACACCAAGTCTTTGGGCTCCGAAATTTCCGAAGCTGAAACGCGCCCGGCCTCTTCGAGGTGCCCGAGAGCCGTGATGATGGAATTGACACCCGTGATATCCACCACCTCACGAAAACCGGACGGAAGGCGCCCTTTGCTTCATCACCTCGTTGCACTTATGATCTGCTTGCTGCTGAGACCAAGGTGAACAGTCGTGTACTGCGACTGCTACCAATATTACGACCGCATGTCTGGCTTTTCACCCACAACTTCGCCGTCGAAGATCTGAGTGTCGCGCGCTGGGCTGACGGAACGCAATCTCTAGAAGCTCTTTGGACTTCTGCAGCCTCGCAGAAGTGTATGAGATGATGCAGCCCACCCCAAATCATGGAATGCTAACTGCGCCACACGAGATTCAACTCTGTTGCTTCTACCGGCATAGCCCAGGTGGCGCATAAGCCCCGAAGCCAGTGCAATAACGGTGCCGACGCAGAACTCCGATCGTTGTTGTAAGCCCTCTGGGGCTACCACTTCTCCTGAAGCATCCACGGAGCTTCGAGGCCAAGGCCTTGCCAACCGCGAGAAATCGCAGCTTCTCTCCTAAACCTATACTTACCCCTGACAGAAAAACACGACACACACACACACTGGTCCTCAAGCTGCCTTCCCTCTTCTTGCCGATCTCACTGGTCTGTCATGTGCAGGTATTTTGCTGCTCTTGCTTTTTGAAGATGCCGCTCTGATTGCTTGGCTTTTGTTGTATCAAGGTGACCACCAGACCTACTTGCGACTCCCATGACAACTATTACTACTCAATGCCTCCCTATTCTCGCTGTTACAGTTACCACTGCCGCTGACAAGCCGTGTTTGCCCTATTGCTGACTGTCATTACATCCTCAGTACTGTGATGAGCATGACTACTACAGCATGCCTTGTCCCTCATCCTCAAGGTATCACCACGGATATGACTGCTTCCAGTGGTTCCGTCATCACTAGTTGGTGTGATCGCTGAACTCCGGTCAGCATCGCTGTGACCACTATGAAACCAGCACTTACACTTCCGGGGAAGAGCCGCTCCTTGAGCATCCCGTCTCTGGACACATCGAGATGAATGCGCCGTCCGAAACCCTCAGCTCTGGCCAGAACTCAAAGAAAGCCGCATTGACACTCAGGATGTCTGTGAGCCATGACTACTGAAGATGACAAGGGGGATGACTGTGATGACTTGGCTATATGACTTCTGACGATGCCGACGATTGTTATTAGGAGTGATAAGCCTGTTGACCATGATAACTTATCTCCTACTGTCTCGAGTTTCAGAAAACCCGAGTTCCGCATGTCCAGCGCCTCCTTGTGGTAGGAGCCAGAGTAACGAAAGCCATCCCATGATGTTGAGCGTAGCTCGCCCGCATCCGCATTGGCACCGACAGCTCCGCTCACTGATCACACAATTCTCTGCTTGGCAACCCTACATGGCGAGACCCTTACAAACAAGATGAATCTCTGCCTGTCACTCCTGCATTCACACTAGTGAGCTTTTGTCCTTACTAGTGCAGCCACAGGATGTCACAGGCACAACGGGATGGCAAAATCTATGGCCGGGCTGTCGCCCGCCCTTCTCATGCCACAACCCAAACCCTGTATTTCTTAATTGCAGCATGCGTGTTCGTTTGACATCGTTTGAATAGGTGTACATAGTATCCCCTGGGTTCTCGCTTAGCTGAAAGGCATGTCAGAAATGTCGAAATAGCACAGCTATGCACAGCTCATGCAGCGGCTGTTGGAACTTTCTCTGGCTGATGGCTTCCTGCTGAAGAAGCCTAGGCAGCGACACGCATGACGCTATCTTGCTGTGTCTCGAATGAAAAGATCAGTGAGTGCACTGCAGGGCTTAGCTGGCCTGCGCTCGGGCTTTTCCATGATGGCCGAGAACTGCTCATCATCTCTGAAAATCGGAGCTTTATGGGGCCAGCGACTCTGTTGGCTTGGCGGAAGCCATGAAATATGTCGTTTTATGTCTGATCCTGGCGGCGCAATTGCGTCGCGGCGATACATGCTTGTCTTTCAGTGAAGCTGGCAAGCTGGCGCACGGAGACGCGAAACGCCCCTCGCATCGAGATCAATCTCGGTGCAGGGACAAGAAGCCGTTAAGCTTCAGGTAAACCGCATAGCTTGAAACATGTAAAGGTGATTCTGCGAACCATACTGCAATCCCCTGAATGGCATGTTGGCACGCCAGGCACGGAAACCTGAAATGAATCAATGGGTGAAGCTTTGTGCAGAGCACCGGACAATCTTGCAGGACTATTCACATCGGAGAAGTCTCGGGCGCTGTTCACCTACCTGGGCAGTCGGCATTCGTCAAAGCTGATGTGCCATCGTCTATCACACTCCGTTCTAGCTTAGTCGCAGGCCAGACACACAGTAGAGAGGCATCAACAATTTCTGCCCTTCTCCGCCACTCCAACCTCTGAACCCTAAAGCCCAAATGCCCCCCATCCATCCCTTCTGGACCACTCTGTACTGCTGTCGTGCAACCAGCCATCGTCATCATCAACCTTCGCCTTTTTCAGCTTCGTGACCTGCTCGGTGTGCGTTTTAGGGCCTAAGGTTCAGGGCTGAAGGTTTTGGGTTTAGGCGTGAAGTTCAGGTTCAGGATGAGGAGCTTCAGGTTGACAATTCGCGACGAAGCACCAAGCCCGGGCTGCGTGTAGGAACTGTCTTGAACCCTCCAAAAATATCAAGTCGAAACTGCTCTTGCTCACATTGCCCCCAGTCCAAAGCCTGGAAATTTCAAAGCCCTCCCTCCCCCCCCTCTCCCTCGCTTTGTCGTGGTCTCTCTCTCTCTCTCTCCCTCGCTTGCTTCCTTCCGTGGGGTTTGAGTCCATGTAGGACCCGCACCATTCGCCCCCCCNCCCCCCGCTTGCTCTTCCAGGTTGCAGACAGGGAGGCGTCGGGGTCGTTAGCATAAGCTCAAGTTTTCTCTCTCTCTCTCTCTCTCTCTCGCTCTCCCTCTGCGCCGCTGTGCACCCACACACACACACGTTTTCCTGTTTTGCTTGGACAAATGTATACATGCAGGCAGGCAGGCAGGCATGTTGCATACATGTATGTATAAAGGTGCGCATGCACGGCATGTAGGCACGAACTATGCATGCGCGTACGTGTGTACGCACATGTACATATGTACGTTTATGTACATACGTACGTGTCTACATGTATGGATGGACGTATGTAAGTATGTGCCCATATATGAATGCATGATGGATGGATGGATGGATGGATGGATGGATGGATGGATGGATGCAAAGATGCATGGATGCATGGATGTATGGATGTATGGATTCATGGATGCATGAATGCATGGATGCCTGGACGAATGGATGCATGGATGCATGTATTGTATGTATGTTTGCATGTATGTAGGTAAGTATGTATTTATGTATGCATATATGAATGCATGTATGCATGTGGGTGTGTAAAACATGTATGAACGCACGCATCCATGTATGTACGCTCATACATACGCAGGCATGTATGCATGTATGAATGATTTTCGGCATGTAAGTACCTATGTATGTATGCACACATGTCTGGCTGTATGCATGCATGTACGCATGAATGTATGTATGTATGCATGCCTGCATGCATGTATGTATGTGTGCCTGTATGTATGTATGTATGTACGTATATGTGTGACCTATGCATGTAGGGATGTATGTATGCCCGTATGTATCTATGTAATTATTAGTGTACGTGTGCACTTGTGTACGTATCTACGTATGTATGTATGTATGTATGCATGTATTCATGTGTGTATATAAAATTTGCATGTATGAACTCGTGTGCATCGCTGTATGCATGTAGATCTGTAAGTACGTATGTATGTAAGTATGTAGGCATGCATGTACGTATGTATGTATGTGCCTTTGTATGTAAGCATGTCTGTCTGTCTGCCTGCCTGCCTGTCTGTCTGTTTGTCTTTCACTGTCGGCCTTTCTGTCTGTCAGTCTGTCTCTGTGTCTCTGTCTGTCTTTCTGTCTGTCTGCCTGCATGTGTGTACGCCTGCATCCACGTATGTATGTGTATATATGTATGTTTGTATGTTTGTATGCATGTACGTGAGTAAGTATGTATGTATGTAGATACGTACGTGTGTGTGTGTAGATATCATACGCATGTAATGAGTGTATGCGTGTATGTCCATATGTTACGTGTATGTGTATGTTGTGTGTGTGTGCGCATGTATGCGGATGTGTGTGTGTGTATATATATATACGTATTCAGCAAAATCGAAATAACAACTCCACTTGCTGCGGCACCTCTTCCTCGCTGATGCCTTGCGCCTTCTTCATGCTCTCGAGGAGCTCCTGGCACTACTTTTTCCTCAGAAGCTCGCGGACTGAGGTTTCAGGATTCAGGGCAAGGCTTTGGGGAGATTGTTCAAAACAGGTCATTTGAGCCGTGCGTGACTTTTCAGGAATGTTCATAGCATAGAAACATGAACCTGCAGAAAAGTGCAACAAACACACAAAGCAGTATTCGTGGCAAGGACGAACAAGTGTGCGGGGCACTTCTGCCGCAACCATGTACTCTACAAACAGCAAACATACAAAACAAACAAACGGTGTCAGTCGTACTGCACCTCATGTCAAGCAGGACAACCGCGGAGTGGTAGTAGCAAGGCGTCGTCGACATGCTAGAAGAAGATGGCGATGCTGACGATGATGATGGCCGTGAAGGAAAGATGAGGATGATGATGATGATGACGACGACCGCGATGATGTTTCTGACGATGGTGGATGCGAAGATGAACGGTAAGTACGGTGATGGCTGTACTGTCATGCATGGAGTCACAGCAACCATACTAACAAGTACCATGATCATGATTGCCATGGGAAGTGCGGAGCGACGAGGCACGAGAAAGACGGAACACCAATCATTCTGATATTCATAATCGCTACAGTAATTAACGAGCCGTACTAACTAACAACAGTACCTAGTAGCACTCACAAGTAGTAACTAGCCCAACGAACATAAGTGAAGACACAACAGAACGGAATCCATAATCGTCATGAAGTACCAGACCTAAACTAAGCCCCCCAGCCTTTCCAGAACAAGGTCGACAAAACCTACATCTTAAGGACTCCCAAGTGAGCCGGGATGACAGAGCGCCCGCCGGAGTCATCATCCTCGACATCCTCCATACCTGCTTTTGCATCGGGCTCATCAGGCTTGGGGCTTATGGCCGAAGCTAGAGATCGGCTTTCCGCAACGAGCTGCCCGGACAAAACCCTGCCAAGGATATCCAGGCGGCCACCTTACGCTCAAAGACTTCTGGGCAACTACTCATGGTGAAGAACTGCTCCCGGGCATCCAGTCCCTGTGGTTGAATATAGCTGAAGCTTCTGGGACCGGAGGAGGAAGTGCAAGTCGCAGTACCATGCAATTGCCCTCCCTTTTCATCACGGAATCACGAAACTCAACTGTCTGAGAGTTCCTGCAGGAGCCCTCTCCGGGATGTTTCGAACTGTCGGGTGCAGAATGGCCTGCATCCGCAGACAGCTGTGCCTTCAGGCCCTCGCTAACGTTGCCTCGCTCCTGGCAGAAGCCAGGGACCGACAGCCGTCGAAGTAATGGCAGCCGAAGTATGGCCACCCATCCAGAATAAATAAAGGCAAAAAGGGATGCATCTGCTGTGCCCCATAGCAGCAGTACAGCAAGATTTTACACTGTCTCTCACACGGCAGCAACAGCTACGGCAAGAAACAGGGAGAGGAGCATGACGACAAAGACGACCAGAAAGACACCGGAGGCGACGACGAGGACGACAAACTGGGAAAAGGCAGTGGCAGCAGCAGAATGAGGACAGACCATGCCCTTAATGCTAAAGTCAAAGCCCTGTGCTGCTATGCCTAGCAGTGGTCCTGGGAAGCGGTTCCAGCAACTTCGATAGCCCTGGCCAAGGCAACGCCCACTGCCAGGCCTCGCCAAGTCGCATCTCTCAGCTTCGAATTCTAAAGCGCACCACTGGTTTGCTTTTTAGAGTTTCCAGCATCCAAGCAGAAATTCAAAAGTGAGCGAAGGCGGATGTGCGCTCGGCAGCACTCTGCCGTCGCCCTGCTGCTACGACAACGGCAGATCACCTATCACACAAATCCGATGGATACGGCCCGAACATAAACAAATCCTGAAACAAACACGTGGGAAGATTGGAAGAACGGACAAGTGAAGGAGACTGCCTCCTACAATCGCGAGCAGCGTTGGGATCGCAATAGAATTCTCCACCACCTCTCCGTCACCTCCTGGCTGGTTGGAGCAGTGCGACAGCAGGAATTCCTCATGGTCTGAAGGCATTTTGGAGTGTACGTGCACTTGGTAGTGTCGCCTTGGAATGATTTGCGATGCTCGTGAAACTAGAAGCAATGGTAGCCATGATGATCAGGACGGACGAGGATGATGATGATGATGACGATGATGACGACGGCCATGGGCTAGTGAAAACAATGACTACTCCTCCTCCTCCTACTACTACTGCCACTACTCCGGCTGCTGCGGCTACTACTGCTGCTGCTGCTGCTACTAATCGCTTCCCACTAATATTAAAAACCCCCCCCCCTAATATAAAAACTCCCGGCCCCCGGAATTTCGCGGTTTCGGGCCCACAATTGAAAGTTAATTAGACACATTAGGGGGGGCCTAGGATTGTATTAGTTTTAATAGAGCCAAGACTACAGCAGTACTAATCAAACCGAAGAGACCAGTGCTTTAGGGTTTAGGGCTCAGGGCTAAAGTTTTAGGGCTTGGGGGCTTCAGCCGGAACGGCTGCGCAGGAATCGCTCGCTGTTGACTTGTCTGACTATCATTACTGACGATTTGCTGCCAATCCGACTCATACCCGAATGAACCGAAAACCCCCCTAATATAAAAACCAACCCCGGAAATCAGTTTTTATATTAGGGGGTGGTTAATATTAGGGGGACGGGATTACTCCTACTCCTGCTCCTGCTCCTACTCCTACTCCTACTCCTACTACTACTACTACTCCTCCTCCTCCTGCTGCTGCTGCTGCTACTGCTACTGCTAAGCTACTGTTCCTGCTGATGCTCCTGCTCCTGCTCCTGCTCCTGCTCCTGCTCCTGCTCCCTGCTGCTGCTGCTGCTGCTACTGCTCCTGCTCCTGCTGCTCGTGCAACTACAGGAATATCTGGAACCACCAACCTACATGACAAGCTTTGCCACAACCTTTCAAACCACCAGCAACACCACCTACTGCCATAGACCATCCACACCACCAGGACCACTGCAAGACTTTCTACCCACCTGAGCCTAAACCCCAAGACCCTAATCCCTCCGAAGGTCGCGAGAACCCAAGAGCGTGTAATACAGGGGCCTGAATAACTAGAATAGGGTTTTGGGGCCCAGTCGAATTACCATAGTTATGATAAGGATCCCCCAGAATAGTATAGGTAATTATTTGGGCCCTAAACCCTAAACCCTCCGGAGGTCGTGAGAACCCCGATTGCAGTATTTCAGGCCCCCGCGAGCCACCATCGGCTCTCTGGCTTCCATGGCACCCCCTGTCCATTCCACTGGGCTCTGTTTGTGATTGGGGGGGGGGGGGGGGGGGGGGGGGGGNGGGGGGGTGGAGGGGGGGAGGGTTCCGAGTTTGGAGTTCGGGCTTTGGGGTTGGAGTTCGCAGGGAGGTCTGGGACTTCATAAAATTCTCTCAAAAATCTCTGCTGCTCATGAACAGACGGTCTGAATGCATTCGCGGGGCTCAAGGATGGTTCAGAGTTCAGTCCAAAACTTCCGAGGTCCCACTTTCTGGATCAAAGCTACCGGCACATGCTGCGTGCGACCATGGCCTATGCCTATACTGCCTGTCAGTCCACTTGCTGCTACCATAACAGGGGAGTGTATCTTTGTGTTGCTGCCAACATGCATAGTACTTGTCGGTTCTGGTTGCTATGAGTCCGTTCACTACTAGTCATTGTGACGCGAAGAACAAGAAGAAGCGGTAAGAACAACAGCACAACTATAGTAAGAGTACCACAGGATACGAATACGAAGATTATGTCGATAATAGCACGAAAAGCCTCACAGAAACGATAATGCTGCAACTGCAAAGGAATTGTGACACTACTAGTTACTAGTCAGAACACCAAGATCTCGCCGCCTGACACGAATCTGCCGTTGACAGGCGCCGAGCGGGGTGACAGCTGCGGCCTCCGTTCGAAAACCATCACATTGTGGGTTTTGGGGGTTTAGGTTCTCTTGTTTTCCCGTCTCTGTCCACAGATTGGGCTTGCTAGATTGGCTTGTGTCTTCTCGCGATGATGATACTGGGCCCAAGCAGACCAAGCAGCTTCACCGTGTAATGCAGGGGCCTTCATAATTAGAATAGGGTTTTGAGGTGGTTCCTTATTATATGAGTATAGTATAATATACCCCCCCAACCCTATTCTAATTATTAAGGCCCTTAGGCGAGGGCATCTGCCTGGAGACGGACAGGAAATCCAGCTGTCTGTGCGCCAAGACCTCAGGAAGCTTCCAGGTGAAGCTCGGAGGAGCAGATATGAAAAGGGGCCTGAATAATTAGAATAGGATTTTTGCGGGATATTGTACTATAGTTAAATAAGGAGCTCCAAAAACTAGTATTGGTAATTACTAAGGCCCCTATATCATCCTCTTCTCCACTGCGGGTGCTCGGAGCAGCGGTGCACTTCCGCATCTTAGCGCTAGTCCTTTGGGTGCCACGCCAGGAGGGTGGAGGCCAACAAGAGGAGGCACCCTCCATGCCGGCGACCTCCAGAGTGTTGCGCGGAAGTTCGGCTTCAAACTTCAGGGCTTCGATGAATGTTGGATTTAGAGTTCAAGATGCAGGGCTGAGACTAAGCGTCCACAAAACTCGCCAATCAGATACATGCACCCGGAACAACCCTCGGAATCCAAACTGATAAAGCAGAACCTCAGATGGCTTGTCCTGGGGACCACGTCAGAATGAACCTTCCAGACTTCGAGGTGAAGTGGCCTTGCCATGAGGCCGCCATACTGCCCTGGCACGGGGTCAAGGCGGGGCAAGAAAGACTGCCAGTGCTCTCCTCCAAGCAGACATCTGCGTGGCTTGAGGTGGAGCTCCCACCCGAAATCCATCTTTTGGCAAGATCGTCGTCTACCGAAGATCCGCACCACGAAATCGCAACCATGTCCATCTCCGTCATCATTGTCGGTATCGGCTCGGTCATCATTATCACCATCATCATCACCACCGTCATCATCGTCATGCTGCCCTTTTGTGGCATGCTGTGCAGAATATGTTGTCCGCTCCGAGGCCTTCTAGAAGCGCTTTCTGCGGGGCCGCCCACCACGTCAACGCTTTGGCTTCTCAGCCCAGGGCTGCAGCACGGAGTAGCCGGGGGCAAGTTCAATTCTCGAGTTTAGGCATTTTGCGCGAGGTCTTGGGGCTTTCGATTGAAGAAGCCGTCCACATGAAGGCCGGCATGCTGACAGTCTCAAGTCTCTCGATACTACCACCGCCACTCAAGAACCTACTCCTGGCAATCACTCACACCACTGCACCATTGTAGCTGTCCGATTTTGCGCTTGTGCTCACTCGAAACGTGTCAGTCTTGCAGACCAACGAGCAACGAACAGCTTCGGACTGCGGAACAGGGGCCTTTTTCATAACCTCATCGTTGAAAGTTATGAAGACGTTGAACCGATTGAATATCAGTGCATATCTGCAGCCGTTGGCAGCAGCGTGTAGGCCTCTGACCTGCTCAGAAGGGCTGTTGACAGCGACCATGCGATGGTGAAGGTCATTGAGGCGGACATAGCGATGGCGATTGCTGCGATTCATGTCCGTCATGTGGCCATGAAGTAGTGGCGAATATGCTTCGGTTGCTGGGATGGCGATGGCGATGCTGGCGACGATGGCGATGTTGATGACGATCATACCGGCGATGATGATACTGACGGTGCTAGACCATGGAGTGTGGTGACGGTGAAAGTGAGGATGGCGATGAAGAAGATGCCGATGATGATGACACGGTGTGTAGCTGCTCCGTGGCGATGCCGGCGACGGTGAGGGTAGCTCCGGCGGCACTGATTCCGATTGCGGTTGTCATCTGCGAGTGTGGGTCTGTTTGTGGCTCTGGCGACGTTTGATGGCGCTGGCGACTGCTCATGTCTTGCGATTTCTATCTTCGCCTTCCGTCGCACTGCTGCAAGGATTTCAGGTGCAACTCTGTGCTGCATACAAGTGGCGTGTGTGCGTGTGTGGGCAGCAGCCTCAGCAAGCCTAGATTAGTCCAAACCTACCCTCCTAAAGCCCTATATTATGACCACATGATCCCGAAACCCCAAGTACGCCTCTGATCCCTGAACCCTAAACCACCTAAACCCCCTCACCTTCATTTATACCTTTCTAAAAGTCCTTAGCCTCTTGGCCCTCCAGAGTTCCACAGCCGACTCCGGGTCTCTCCCTGGGAGAGCTCCAGGCATTAACGGTTTCCACGGGCTTCAAAGCCTTCGGGAAGACGCCCCCTGTGAAGTCTTTTGGCGGTATATGGTTTAGGGTTTAGGGTTTAAGAGAAACATAGGGTGTGATATAGTGGCATGGTCATGTAGAGCTTTGTAACATAGTCAACTTTTTCAAGGTAAAGATTGGGCGTCTGAATCCATCCACGTTGGGGCCAATTGTCCCGTGGAGGTGTGTTGATTTCTTCTATTTGATGTCCCCTCCTTCTCTCAACTAGGCTTTGCCAGTTGTTGCCACAGGATAGGATGCAAGTTGCCATCCTTGGCCACTCTTCGGGCGGCTGGGCTCCTGTTGGTGTTGGGGGAGCTTCTTGGCTCCATGCCTATCGCAGTTTACGGCTGGACCATGCTGGGGATCTCGGGAACGGGTTGAACCTTGCATCCTCTTGAGGTCCTCTTGACCCTTGCGGCTCTTGGGGCGGCTCTTCGAGCGTCCAAGCCGAAAGGCTCTAACATGTGAAACGGGAAGGCTGGAACGTGAGGATTGTTTACAGTAGGCTAGTCTTAGTCGTCATCATCATCACCATTACAGTACACTACAATTATGCATCATCATCAACTGCAACAAGAGTCGCAGTACAATATGGCCTGCTTCCTGGCTTCCAAGTGGAAGCATCGCACAAGACAGACTCGCTCAGCAGGTATTGTCTACGGTACTGTATGGGTCCGGGGTCCATGATCTTGGCTCCATGAAACTCTGAACGCGTCAGCCTAAGCTGGCATCTGCTCTTGCCATGACAAGTTCTACCACTAGTGCCATAAAAGTATTAAAGTGCCAGTAGCATTGGCGGCAGCAGCTGCCGCAGCAGTAGCAGCAGGGTAGTAGCACTAGTAGCAGCAGTAGTAGTTGATGTTGTTGTCTACTACTCCTACTCCAACTCCAACTCCAACTCCTATTCCTACTCCTACTCCAACTCCAACTCCAACTGCTACTGCTACTGCTACTGCTGCTGCTGCTGCTGCTGCTGCTCCTGCTCCTGCTCCTGCTCCTGCTCCTGCTCCTGCTCCTGCTCCTGCTCCTGCTCCTGCACTGCTCCTGCTACTGCTACTGCTACTGCTACTGCTACTGCTACTGCTACTGCTACTGCTACTGCTACTGCTACTGCTGCTGCTACTGCGAACTGCTACTGCTACTGTTACTGCTACTGCTCTACTACTGCTGCTACTACTACTACGACTACGACGACCACGAGTACTGCTGCTACTACTCCTACTACCACTACTACTCCTACTGCTACTACTACTACTACTACTACTACTACTACTACTACTACTACTACCACTACGACGACGACTACTACGACGACTACTACGACGACGACTACGACGTAGCATGACTACCGCAGTACTGCTACCGTGACGACGAAAACCACGATTCCCAAGCACTGCTACTGTTGCTCGCTACTTTGGGTAAATTCCACTCCAAGTCTCATCGCCAACATTCCTTGGCCCTCCCTTCGAGAGCAGATCGATCACGCGGCCTGCTTCCCACCATTAACCTGCAGAAGCTTTCTGTGAATTTACCGTAATACAGGCTGGGGCTGGACAAATGACGGTGCTGCAGGAACAAGCGAAGCATGACGACCTCGAAGCTTGTGTACTTGCTGCAAGTACCCAACCAGCCAGCCTCTCTCCCAAGAATCTTGTGCAGGCTCAACTCAACTGCTCCCAGTTGTGCAAAAGCTCGGCACGAGGATTCAAGGCCTTGCACCAGTCCTAAACCCTAGAACCCTTAAACCCTGAGCTCAAACCCATAACCGTTTTGCAGCCATTTTTTCTGGATCTTTCCAGAGGCACGTGCGATCCCTTCACAGCTTCCTCCTAATGGGTGGGAAGTGGAGAAAGCATGTGGCATTCCTCGTTTATGACCCCAACACCCCTTTCGAGGTATTCAGGCCCCGAGAGTACTGTCATGTACCCGAGCACCTCGGCTCGGCAGTTGTTGATGTCTAACGAGCCGTTCTCCTGGCCATCATTGGAACTGTTATTGCTGACGTTACGGCTGCAATTCTCGCTGTGTCTCGCACAGTGACTCTCCTTACTATGTTACTATGCAGTCGTGCCGAGCGGCGACCGCATCGTGGCAGGAGCAACAGCTGCAAGAGTAGTGAGTGGTAGTGGTGGCAGCTGTGTTTGTATGGTAGAGGTAGTGCAAGTGGTAGTAGTACTGATACTGTTGGCGGTGGTGGTTGCAGTGGTTGCGGTAGCAGGTGGTAGCAGCGGGAAGAGGAGAAGTTGACAATAGACGGAGAAGTAGTGGTGGCATGCAAAGAAAAGTGTGCGGGGTGGTGGCGGTGCTGGCAGTGGTTGCGGTGGAAGCGGTGGAAGCGGTGGAAGCGGNGGGGGGCGGCGGTGGCGGCAGTGGTGGTGGTGCCTGGTCGTCGTGGTTACCATCGTGGTGTTGGTAGTGACGGCAGCAGTTGTTGATCTAGCAGTCGTTAGCGTCGTGTGCCATGTGCGAGTATGCTGATGCATCGTGCATGTAGTGAGGATGCATGCATCTAAATTCATTCACACGAGCCTGCAGAGGGCGGTGCCTCTTCTTGGTTTGACGTCAAACGGACGGAATATCATCGAAGTCTAAAGCGGAACATAGCTGAGCCAGCCTGAGTCTTCCCGTTCTCCGAGGAGGTGGAGGAGCTTCCCCTGTGCCTAAGCGTCGCGGACGGACAACAGCCGAAGGCATGGTCTTCGGATTCAGGCTCTAGAATTCACAGTCATAGCTTCGCAAGATAGCCTCGTGTTTTCACACCCGAGCTCACATGCTCATCCTACACGCCCACACACGCAATCAAGCTGGAAGGCCCGACCCTAGACCCTAAACCTTAACATCCTAAACGCTGAAACCCAAACCCCACCCCACCTCCCAAAAAAAGGAAAACAATTACCCAAATCCCCTACTCCTTAGCCACGCCTCTCGAATCGAAAGCCTCCGAAAACCGCCTGGAGAAGACTGCACTCGGTTGCCTCCCGGAAGAGCCATTGAAGTCCTGGGGCGGCGTATATTATGGCATATTATGCTAAGTTGTAACATTTTCGAGTTTTTCCATAGCATCATGTCTGGACAATAGTAGGTAAAAAAATACATTGGTTTCTTACAGCAAATGTGGCATATTTTCTTGTATTTAGAGGATCTCGAGTCTTGGAAGAAACAAGGAAAAAGGAGTTGCGGTTTGCTGTCTAGGGGTTCAGGGGTTTAGCGGTGGGGGGTTTAGAGGTTTAGGGCTTAAGGCTTCTTTTAGGGATTTTTAGTTTTGGGCTGGGGGGTTCAAAGGTTTAGGGGTTGAGGTTTTGGGCTCTTGGGGTCTCGGCGTTTACGGGTTTGAGAATCATCGGGGCTTTGGGTTTGTTTGGCGTGGGAGCTTTGCAATTGGAGTTTCGAGTGTACGAGTTCACGACTCTTCTCAGCTCTTGACCGTTGACCTGGATGTTCTATGTTCCGCATGCTTTTGCATACACGCTTGGGTGTATGTGTTCACCTCTACGTATGTGTATGTGCGTGCGTATGTATATATACATTTTAGATGACCGTACACTGGTGTTAAGACATCGCGCTCAGATTTCCCTTCTCGCTTGCGGGCTCCGTCTTGAGTAATCTAAGTGAAGCCTCTGAGACCCAGAGGGTTGTGCATTGGTAAACCGGGAAACACCCGGGTCCACAACAGAAACGTTAGCCCAANTCTGAGACCCAGAGGGTTGTGCATTGGTAAACCGGGAAACACCCGGGTCCACAACAGAAACGTTAGCCCAAATTCGAACAACATCAGAGATGTGCACGAATCGGACCCAACCGTTCCCGCAAGGACGTATGTCACACATACTGCCCCGTACCATAAAAGAGGGAAACGGTACTACCTCAGACACGGATGACTCCACCGGGGATCGGTGTCAAAGGGTGGGCGGGAGGGAGAAACGAAAGTACCAGCTTGCCGGTTTGGCTCTAGCTGCAGCTTAAGCCAAATTTTCAAGCAGGTACAAGGTTCCTCAAAAATGATGCATGCACACCCAAGCCTGCCAAACTCGATGCATGTATATGTATATATATACACATGCACACACACACACATGAATGTATAGACATATATCTGTGCGTGTATGTATGTACGTAAGTATGTATGTATGTATATCGGTATGTATGCACATACTAGATGTGGATACCATACAGACGTATGCATATATGTGGAGAGACAGAGAGAGAGAGAGAGGGAGAGAGAGAGAGAGAGACTTTTTATTCATCAGGAAACACATCTTGATACAAACAGGTACCTTCATGTTGTTCCGTCCTCGGGCATGCGTCCAGTTGACAGATCAGGGTGGTTTGCTACGACCCTGGCGGTCATCCCAACGGCTCGGTCGAGCCTCCCACGACATCCGCTGACTAGTACAGAGGTCTGAATGATCAGTACCGATTTTTCCTGAGAGTCTCTCTGTATATTTCTACTGTAATATACCCCAAAAGCCTACTATTATTGAGGCCCGTGTACTAAGAGCTTGTGCGCCCGAGGTCGGCGGAAGCTGGGGCATCGACCATGTAACCATTAGTTCGCAACAGCAAGACCTCGGTAGGCGTGATGCAAAGCAGCGCCGAGTTCGGCCGCACGTGGAAGTGATCTGAGAGCTCGTGTTCCAACTTGGCCCGCGGCGCTCAAGGCCTCTTTCTCCTCCGCTTCGGTGATCCGCAACCGAAAGTCCTTATGGCCAGTAGCAGCTGTCAATCAACTGTTTTGGCCGCTTTTAGGGCGACCCCGAAAGCCCTATGCTACTGACCTGAGCTAGGAACTCGCATCTTGAATATGCGATAGAGGGCCGCGTCAAGAACCTCAGAAGCTGAGTAGCACTTGACCACAAAGAGGCACTGGTCTGCCCGTAAAGCGAAAGTGGATAAGACGAACCCGGAGGTGAGACGAGTATTGCGGTTGTTGCTATCAGTGCTTAAATGCTATACGGTTCCCGTGTTCTTCGAAGTTATTCTTCGAACTGTTAGCATTGCTGCTATTAGCATGATACTCACCTTATACCACTTCCTGGTGTTGGTGTTGTTATTGCTGTTATTCTCGTTGCGAGTGTTACGAGTATCATTGTGGCTGTCACGCATGCCTCTATGAATATTGGAGATATGACTGCTGTGACACACAAGTATCGTTAAAGTTGCTCCTATTCCCATGAGTAGCAAATACTTGGCCATGCTTGTTTCTCGCTTGGCTATTGGCGTGTTAGTGGTACATTCCGCCGTGTTGTGGTCGCAACTAACCGCTATCATTGTCTGTCACAAGTAATGCTGTTGCTCTTGCTGGTGACATTTTAGTTAGCTGCTCATGCTGCAGACGACAGGGCTACCATTCACTCTACGGACGTTGCTGCTGCTGTTATGCCTTGGTACGGCTGTTGCAAGGTCATTGCTCTTGCCTTCGTGCTGTCCGTTCTTGTTGGTGTTGCAAATTGCCTGCTGTGGTGAGCATGTCTATCTGATGTGCCGGTGATGTTTTGACATGTTGCATGACATCAACAGAAGCGCTCGAACCCTCCCATGCTGCGATGTCGACGACAACAACAACGACAACGTTGTCCCTGGCCCTAGCATATCTATCCTTATACAGTGTGACGGTCATCATAATATGTATCTCAAGAGCCGTGTCTCCAGTCCTCTGAGGTGGTGACTTTTAGATTGCAATACTTTTTGAAGATGTGCTGCTGCCAAACCCTGCCAGCATTTGACGTTGAAGGCACAGGGCGCAGTAACCCTTCGCCCTCTTTCGGAGGTGTGTGCCCCAAAAGCCAAGGATCGGGTACCAATAGCTTGCTAGACCACTCTGTCCTCTGAAACTGACCTTATGACATCTCTGCGCTCCTTAAGGGGCAGGTCTCGTCCAGAAGGAAGGAGTGCGCCAGGTAGATCAAGAGAACGCACACATGAGCGGCCTTCACGTGTGGACGATCATATGCATTGTGACGATGGTATGCTGATGAAGACCCTCGTCATCGTGGTTGAGATTCATCGGCCAAATCAAACTCATCATCACCATCGCCATCACCATCATCTTCTTCTACATGAACGCGACGCAATTATGTCCTAAGCACGCAACTAATGATGCGCATAGCATACATAGGCTGCGAAAGCTGCTGTGCCAGAAGGGCCTGTCCTTATCGCAGACCTGCTGGTTTCCGGCATGGGTGCATCGTTGACAGGCTGATTTGCACCCCTTCCGGTTCTCAAGAACCGCAGAACAGAAAACGAGGGTTTCGAGTCTGTGCGAGTACGTCTTCAGAGAAGTCTATGATTGATATACATCGTCTTGAGCAGACTCGGTTGTAGGATGATGAAGATGCGGATGATGATGGTGATGCTGATGATGATGTCGATGACGATGACAACAAGAATTGCCATGCAGCACGGCTACGACCTCTGGCCATCTGACAAGTGGCGCACTGTCTCTTACGCCTCGCGATGGCACCGGTTGCACGCGTTTGTCATCACTGTCATCGCGACTACTGTCACAATAGCTGTAGCGACAGATGTGATCTGCAAGCGACAACCGCCAATTTCCGTGCTTCGAGGGGACTGCGCAAAGGCTAAAGCAAAGTATGCAACTGTACACATCACTACACGGCTCAACCCTAAACGCACATATCGAAGAGGCAAGCTCCACCTCGTAGTCACTCATCGTCCGGCCTATGTTGTCGAATGCACCTCAGGTCACACAGAATGAAATCGTTCGCAGATAGCACAGGCGCTTGCGCAATTGAGTCTCGGGACCAAGCTCTCTCAAGCACGTCTTTTGCAGACTGGCGTGCACTATCAGATCAAACATGCTGGTTTCAAATCTCGCATATGCAGAGATGACCGGGCATGACTGGGAGAAGTCGACCAGTCATGCCCAGAGTCCTAATCTAACCTAACGACAGCCGGCAGGCTTTCTGCCGCTGTCTGTGACCGCACCCTGCAACTGGTGCCCCCCTGAAATGGCAGTCATTACAGAGAATCGAACCATGCCAAGGCTCCCTTTGGCTTGAACTCGTGAAGGTCAACAACCCTCATGACCACTAGCATCATCACTACACAGGTTGGCAAGAGAAACTACACCAAAGACGAACAACATCGACAAGAACAACAGCCACAGCAACAGATATCGTCGTAGTACTGGTAGGTTTAATTGCGATGGTCATGATCACCCCGTAGAAGAAGATGATGATGGTGATGATAGAGGTGGTTGTGATGATGCTGATGCTCATGCTCATGCTGATGCTCATACTGATGCTGATGCTGATGGCGATGGCGATGCTGATGTCGATGCTGATGATGATGATGCCAATGATGATGCTAATGATGATGCTAAAGATGCTGATGGTAGCTGTAGCTAGAAGCAGGATCGCGATGCAACAACACTTTCGCGAACATGTACAATGCACCGCAAGACCATAATCAGTAGCGGTAGCGCAACAGCCGCACAAACAATAAAAACAATACCAACAATACTAGGAAAATTCACGGTAGCACCCAGCATCGACATGATAGTAAGAATCAACCATAACTAAGACTAAACACTGACTCTAAAGCATGCTGGTGATGAAGCTCATGATCGTAAGCACCCCCGTAGCCATGATGACAACCAAGCGGATTATGATGATGATAATGACTGCTATGAACACAACAGTCATGAGTTCACGATGTTTAGCACTAGCCAAAAAAGCTATTCACCACTACCTGCAGTACCAGGAAGGACACAGTAGTGAGTAATAGCAGTAGCCCAGCGAAGATTGGCAGTCATGGCAATTGGTGACTCACAGCAGTGATGATAGAGGCACCTGTCAATGGCCATGATAGCGAACGAAAGATGCAGAACCGCAAATATCTGCCAAGCAGTCATGTAGTTATATCAACTGCAGCGAAAGGATGAGAACACCAATTGGACTACAGTAAAACTGAAGACCGGAAACAATGACAACAGCAATAACAGAGAGAGAAGAGATGCAGCAAGTACAGTTGTTTTCGCGTCATCGTACTGTAGCAGCAAGCGTCCTCACTGGGAGTCCTAACTGCCACCGCAGCAATAACAGTAGCAGCTGCCATCATCTTCATCGCTAGTTTCACCACCATGATCATCATCGTAGTACGATTATCGGACTCTGAACTGTCGGACGTCAGATATGCAGCTTCGGAATAGCAAAACAGCCCGGCATGGTTTGAAGAGAGAGGTAAAGCAGCTGCCAAGCATTGGCAGCCAACTGCCATAATCCAATCAGTCCGCCTTCAGTTCGACGTCCTGGGGCAAGGCTTGGCGTTGCGGCGCATCTTTGGTCGCGGTGAGGAGGTGTAAGGTTGCAGATCGGACCTAGTCTGCTAAGACTATACTTCCAGCATCAGCTACAACAAGCTTCAGATTCCCGACGTGGCTCTATTTGTGATCCGCAGTAAAAACGAAAGCACCAACGCTGGCGGTTGTGACTAGGACATCATGTCATATCATCGCATATTACGAGAGACAACGCATTCTCATATTGTAAGCCAAAGTGCTGCACCGTGAAAATATGTAGCATGAAAAGAAAACAGAATATATGTAACAACTCGTAACCCGCATATGATAATGAGAACCATAGTGACGAGAATATCTACCAGAACAGAAGTAATGATGTGAATGTTCATGGCGTAAGCTATGACAAATTCAGAAGATAATGCCGAAGACATATACACAAGCTAAAGGTGAGAACAGCAATGACCACACTTGTAGATGCATCCCTGGCAGTACAAGATACAGCACCATGACGACCCCTGTGGTACAAGCATGACAACAGCCGAAATATGCAACGGACTGTATAGATACACAAGGGATGAACAGCTTGATCATGACAATAACAGCATGGTCATGCTAGCAATGAAAGCAGCCTGTAGCACATGATCTGCCATGAACTGTGTAAGGAGGAAGAGTAATAAACAGCACCTCTTGGAACTGGCAAAAAACAGTGTCAAAGTATCCAGCAGTTCTGAATCTTACCATTGCCCAGCTGGAAGGTCTTGGGCTTTTGGGCAGGGTGCAATAATCTATCAATCCACGCTGAGAGCACTGAGCACGAACGAGTCCGAACCACTTAAAGCTATGAAGGCTCTTCGACTTCAATGCGGAGCTTTGGATTCAAATTCAACCTCAGTGCCATTGTCACCTGCGCGTGTTTTGCAGTGCCAAACCTCTTCCCACCAGAGTCCCGCGTGCTTCTTCCGCCGGTGCCCACGTATTTTGGGTGCGAGTAGAGTCTATGATTGGAGTCTCCGCCTCCATCTTCCGTGTTTCCATAGTCCCGTGTATTTCGGCCTTGCGAAGTCGTGCTCCTGCCACCCTTCCATGCATGCCCATCGTGCTGCTGTCACTGTGGTGATCGCATCAAGTCTTGGAGCCTCAGGTGATGCTGGAATGGTTCTTGGGTGTGTAGGGTCAAGAAGGCAGTGTCACGCACTGTTTGGGGTCTAATTACCCTAGCACAACTGCCAACAACAGTAGGCTTTGCGAGACGTGGGGGGGGCCTTGCCGAGCAAAGTCGCTGGAAGAAATCCCATCGGTCGCCCAGCATCGGCCATCCAGGCCTGTCATGATGGTTGTGCGTGTTTCGTCTTACTGTTATAAACATTTGCAATTATCATTATGTCTATGATTTTGATATTGCTATTAAAGTTACCAATATCATGATTATTGATGTTATTATTGTAATTATTCTGATTGTGATTACGATGTTATGATTGTTATTATCACCTCCCTTTTTCCCTCCTTTTACAGCCCCCAAACGTTTTGTTTTTCATGGAGGACGCCGACCCTGCACGCAGCGGCGTTGACCCTTCCGGGGGGCGAATTCCGCCGTCTGTAGGCACACTTTACACACTTTCCCGCTAAACCTGTTACTCCCTCCCTTTCTCCTTCCCCCCCTACCGCCCCCCTACCCCCCCTCTACCCCAGCCTACCCCCTCTAC
>BGNK01000823.1:125500-189135 GCA_003297005.1 Symbiodinium sp. clade A Y106 | reverse complement strand
GGACACACGACCAGGATCCAAACCTACAACACTCAACTCCAAGCTCAACGTTTGCAGCACTCGCACACGAGCGTGCCTCATAATATAGACAGAACCAAATACATACCTATATATATATATACACACATTATATATACACATGTACACATGCATACATTCATATATGAATATATGATGGACCTTGTCGTGCCCCTTGTCGCGCCAGCCTTGTCGCAAAAACCCGCTTTTGTTACATACTTTGTCGCGCGAGGGGCGCCCAGGCCCTGTTACATACCAGAAGGTTTTGACTCACTGCCATATATACATATGTATATATATATATACATACATACATATATACATATGTATATGTATATATATATTATATATGTATTTATTTGTTTATGTAATATGTAGACACGGGGATCTGCTGATTCGTCTCGTTTTTCCGTCCGTGTGTCGGACCTCTGTAGGCTTTTACTATGAGCTCCTGAAAACCCGAAGAGACCTAGTTTTCTGCAACAGCCCTCTGAGTTTAAGAGCACCAAACCGTTAAACCCTAAACCCCCAGCCCCTCAACCCTAAACCCCCGAAATCCTAAACTAGGTGGGGCTTCTAAAGCTTTTGAAAAATATTAGTAAATAAGATCCTCTTAAGTCCAATAAGGGCAAATATAAAATGCCCCAAAGCCCTACCTAGTAAATAAAGGAAACTTCCTCTCAGGAGACCCCAGTTCACGGCTACCTGGATCCGGTCCAAGTTGCAAAGTCACGCACGCAAAGGTCCCCTGTGATGACCTCTAGCGGACAAACGGGTCCTAGAAGGCTTAATTAGGGTAAGAGTTGGTAGGGTTTAGGGTTTTCTGCTCTTGACATAGAGATTTCTGAAGCATGCGTAGTAGTATCTGCTGGCCATTGACTAGGGCCCTATATCGCAAGTAGGGCGGTCAGCTACGCCTGGAACTCATTCTCAAATGCATCTTGTCGGAGAACGTTGTACAAAGTATGCAGGAGAAGACACAAGAATCCGCAGCCTCATCCCTACCTAGACTCTGCATGATATCGCAGTTCCCTTTCTATCATAATACGCTACATCTCCCAAAATACTGGTGATCATCCGTACGGTGTCCTGTTGATCCCTGAAGTCCTGCCCTAATGCCGGAAAGAACTTCGATGCACTGTCTTGGGAATCGTAGCGTCTTCATAAGCAGGTGTTGCAGAGCCTACCCTAAACCCTAAACCCCTAAACCCTAAACCCCTAAACCCTAAACCCTAAGCCCTAAACCCTATACCTTCTGGGGTTGAAGTGCAGGGGTGTGCGGTCTAGCAGTTTGGAGTCCTGTGGCCTTGTTTTTTCGGATTCTGCGGCCTCGAGAGTCCATAATTACAGAGCAGCAGTGATATTCAGCATGAGGCTTCGGGGTACATATGTTATAGTGTGTTCAGGAACCTTCAGGAATGGTATGGGAGTTTCCGAAAATAGGGGACCCTAATTTAGTACCCTAACTAATAGGATCCTTATTATAAGGACCCCAAAATAAGGTACCCCCGAATTTTCGGAAACTCCCGTATAGGAAATTACAGCAGTTCAGCCACAAGATGATGGCTTCGGGCTTGGAGTTGGGCTGAGGGCTTTGGCTTTCCCAATGGCACTCTTGTAACTCCTTGCAAGGCTTAGGGTTTAGGGTTTAGGGTTTAGGGTTTCGGGCTTGGAGTTGGAGCCCTGAGGAGTTGCGGCACAAACTCTCGGCCTCCCCTCCACATGGCCCTTTGGGAAGACGAGCCCTCAATCTCTACCTAGAGTCTCCATTGTAGTTCCTTTTTTTGGTTAACCAGTTTTATGGTTAGGATCCTTTAATGGAGATTTTGGTTAACCAAAAAAAGGAACTACAATGGAGACTCCAGGTACAATGCAACATGCTAAACAGCGCTTCGGGGGAGGGGCGGAATCATGAGTGCTACAAGATCTCACACCCTGAAGGGGAGTGCGAAATTCCGAAACACCACAGCATGATGTCTCACAAAGATCCAGGTCGCCGATATCAACCATCAAAAACGCAGCATCGGCGAAACAAGCGGAATATGCACCCAAACAATCTTCTTCAACCATACACCAATTTCTGACTTCTACCTTGAAAGGGAAACCGGAAATCGAAACCCCAAACCCTCCCACGTGAGGTCGAAAGCCTTGCAAAGGACCTTGCAATCCATCTCCTCGGTTTTGCACGGGTCCTAGTCAGAATCGCCTGAACTGTTTTGAATAAGGCTTTCGGATATACCGTAGTACGTAGAGCTATATATGGACAAGAGGAGGATACTCTTGCTCACTGTGTAGACCCCGATACTGAAGAATTTCAGGGCTGAGGGATCCTTGACCTAAGAACACTTGGGGAAACCCTAAACCCCCAACCCCCTCAACCCTTAGGGAAGGTTGAACCCTAACTTCGAAGCTCCCTGGTCCCTATAGAGTTCGCTGTTAGGGTTTAGGGTTTAGGGTTAGGGTTTAGGGTTTTAGGGTTTAGGGTTTAGGGTTTAGGGTTTAGGAGCAGGAGTCCATGACCCAGCGACTCCCAGACCCTTCAATCAAGCACTACCTGGAGTCTCCATTGTAGTTCCTTTTTTTGGTTAACCAAAATCTCCATTAAAGGATCCTAACCATAAAACTGGTTAACCAAAAAAAGGAACTACAATGGAGACTCTAGGTATACCTCGAACTGTAGAAGATCCAGAACATGCCTCCCCGAGCCCATGCTGCATCTTAACTCGAAGACGCTAGGCTGCTCTCGAAAGTAGACAGCTTGAGCTTTGGGTAGGATTGCCACTTGCTGTCGTGAGGGCTGCAAACTGTATGAGGTGAAGCAGCCGAAACCTTCAGCGGTGCCAAACTCTAAGACTCCAAACCAAGAGCCTTAACCACTAAACTTCTGACTCAGTCTCACATGGGAGTTTCCGAAAATAGGACCCTAATATAGTACCCTCAATAGTAGGATTCATTCTTACTTTAAGGACCCCAGATTAAGGTACCCCTATTTTCGGAAACTCCCACGTGGCGGAGGTGCAGACTTGTTGCAGCTAGGCATCGATAGCAGACTCGGGAGTGTAGAGCATTGACACCTGGCGCTTCTCACCTGCGCAAACATGGGCTGCTGCAGATGAAGCTTGCGGCTGCATAATCTAGGTACCGAAAAATGCAATAGCCAGAGTCTGAATGGGGTTTGGAGTCTGCTATCGTATTGTTATATATGAGTTCTAAGGGCATGATATCACAAAAAATAAGGCTTCGATATTTGGGAGTTTGGCAAGCTTTCCTGTTCAAGGTATCCATGCTCAGCTAGCCTGAAGGGCATGCGGTAATGAAGGTCCGAAAAGCTGACCCCTCATTCTTAGAGGCTCATACCCTACCCCTTTTTTTGGTTACCTAGTTTTATGGTTAGGATCTGTTATCTTAAAAAGTAGGCGCCCTAAAAAAGGGGTAGGGTATGAGCCTCTAGGTTCGGAACAACCTTAAACCCTAAACCCTAAACCCCCATGTGAAGGCCTGGGGAGAGGTAGGGTTGTCCGGGATGTCTGCCTACGGTCCAGGGTCTGCGGGTACTACGGTTGATGATATAAATCCTGCATGACCCTAAGGACCCTAAACTATGGGAAATATGGTATATTCCTTATTATGGGTCATGCAGGATTTTGTCCATCAGCCGTATGTCTCGGGCCATACCAAGGCTTTAGAAGTTTAGGGTGAACCCTAAACTTTGGAGGAAGGCAGGCTGGGACTGTTAGCGGAGGTGGACGTCTATCATATTTCAAGTTGATGTCTACCATACGGTATCAAAATAGAAGAGAGCTTCTTGGCAAACACTTGCTGCTAGCGTTTGCCATTTGAGCTCCCAAGTCTCGAACGACCTTTCATGGATATTCACACCTATATCCTGAGCCGTGTAGAGTCTGGAGTAGTTACCAATATTGTTCCTTAGTGCCCCTACTTCTCATTCTAGTATATTCAACATACCCCGAAACCCTTTTCTGAGTATTGGGAGCCTCAATATCGCATATAACCCTTGCCCAAACACACAAGCTCTGAGGTTCTATACTTAAGAACCCATTACGTTTGCTAAACTGTCACACACGCATAGAAGTCCTGCTTGGTTTGCTACATGCCATGTGCCTGGCAGCAATGACCCAAGAACGCCATCAATCTGGGCGTCGACAACCTCCCAGGATACATATCAATGCTGATCTTGAGGTGTCGGGCACGCGAAGATGGGAGTTTCCCTAAACCCTAAACCCTAAAACCCTAAACCCTAAACCAAGAGCGCGAGGATGCTCCAGGACCCCTAATTATAAGTAGCCCTAGATATGAGAAACTCTCAGAATCGAAGCCGGGATGGCAGTGTTTTGGGGTTTCGATGATTCGTGAGCTCCAAAACTGTCCTCAAAGAAATACCCCAAAACTCAGGGTTTAGTTTAGTGTTCGTTCTTGATCGCTTCATTGTCCTCTCTGCCGGGGCTTCTGGGAAGTGCCTAATAGGCCTCAGGTTTAAGGCTTAGGGTACCATCTTTAACGAATCCGCTCAACCGCAGTTAAAAGTGTTGATGGTGTTTCTTACACTCACATCCCCGACAGAAGATCCAAAACCGCCCAGGGAGCCCAAGACCCCTTAATTAAGGAATATGGCTTAAATTAGATAGGGCTTCATATTAAGATTTAAGCCATATTCCTTAATGAAGGGGTATTGGGCTCTCTGTGCATACAACTGCGCAGAACTCGGAACTTCGGAGTTTCGTGCCAGGGTGCCAGGAGAGGCTGAGCTTCAAGAAAATCACCGTATATTCATCTACAGCAGCATGCATAGAATTATCCAATCAGCCATTGACGAACATGGAACCACATGATCTGCTTCAGGCTTTTCATCAGGGAATCAGCATAGTCACCAGCCGCATCATCACGGCGATCACCACCGCCGACACTGCCAACATCGCCACTGCGGCTATTGCCGTAAATAATATTCCTCAACGTCTTCATCCTCGTCATGGAAATCAGCAGCAGCATCATCTACTTCGCTAGCTAGTTGCTTAAGTAACTCACAAAAGAGAATGCACTGGTAGAGTCGGCTACCCAAAGACTGCCACGGTGTGCAGCTTGGTAGTCACTAGCCTCAAGGAAAACAGACCCCATACAGAAGCCTGATCAATCAATTACTAGTAGCCTTCCGTACTGACCTAGTGTTCCTTTCGAATCTGCAGCTATTTCGATGAACGCCCGAACCCTTTTCGAATTACTAAGGCCCTGTATTACTTGAGATTCTGCAGCCAACACTCCGACAAGGGACTGCGATGGTCCCCGGCTTCGCATCTAGGCCACCCCATGCCTTTCGAGCGCGGAGGGATTACGCACAAGGTTTAGGGTTAAGAAGTTTAGGGTTTAGGGGCTTTGGGGCTCTCAGGTAACCGAGGGGACAGACAGGCATCGGCGCTCCCATGATGAGGCTGAACAGTTACACTGCCCTAGAACCCAGTAAACTCCTCAGGTAATAGAGATGCCAAGCCCTGCGGAATGCAAGATGCCAGGATATGCCAGAACGATATTGTAAACACCTCATGCTGTGCCTAGAGAAAAGTAACTTGCTGAACTCAGCTACAGAAAACTCCAATAACATATTATAGGGCAACAGAGTTCGATGCAGGCATCGTTCAGTACTTATTGCCGATTCTCAGACTGTGCAAAACCTGAACATTGCCTCAAAATTCCAGGGTGCGGTGTGGAGTCTAAACACAGGCTAGCACCCGGATCCAAGATTCAAAAGACGTGGCCTCGTTTCGTCGAGCAAGCCAACCACAGCAAAACCGCGATCCCTAAATCGTATACCTCCCATCAGCCGAAAACCAAAAACTTCGAACACCAACCCTGAAACCTGGAACGCCCTTATGAATCGTATTGCAACGAAATAAAAACAACAACCTGAGCCCTAAACCCTAAACCCTAAACCACGGTTTAGGGTTTAGGGTAACAACCTAAGCTCAAAAGAGCCCCACAGACTGGCCAGGCCTCTTCATGCAGCACATCCTCGGGCACTTCCTGGCCCAGACCGGCTCTTTTGGGGTGTATTTTATACAGAAAATATAACAAGGAGCCCCCCCCAAATAGTACCTGGAGTCTCCATTGTAGTTCCTTTTTTTGGTTAACCAAAATCTCCATTAAAGGGTCCTAACCATATAACTGGTTAACCAAAAAAAGGAACTACAATGGAGACTCTAGGTATAGGTAATTGCTTCGGCCCCGTTTTTGTGTCTCGGGCTGTTGCGTTCCAGGTTTGGGTTCAAGGTTGTTGGGGGGTCAAATCTTATACACGTGGTTCAAGATTTGCATCAAGATCTGGAATGCAAAGGGCACTCTGCTTCCCAGTATTCAGGTGTCAGAGGGCTCTGAATCCGAAAGTTGAAAGGCTCTGCCGCTCTGCCCTTCTCTCGGCGCGGAAGAATCCCAGTGCTCGGATCCTAGGGTCAGCTTTGGATTTAGGCTTCAGGGGTTTAGGGCTTATAGGGGTTAGGGCCTTGGGTTTAGGGATCAGGCTTGAGGGCTTGTAGGGTTTATAGTTGTTGCCTCGTGGCGGCGATGAAGACGCATTTCTACCCTAGAGTGCATACCCAGGATACGTGTAAAGGACGTGCTCATACGAGAGCCCCGTATTCTGGCCAAAGGTGAATATTTTCTCACTGCCCTCGGGAGATTCTCTGCCCGAATTCTTATCCGACTGTACTGTACTAAAATGTTCATAAGGAACCCCCCCCCAAATAGTATATAGGTAATTCCCTTACTTACATTACACTCATGGAGAAGTCCGCAATGCAACCTAAGGGTCCATGTGCCCAAATAGGGTTCCTTTGAGGGGTGCCTGTAAAGGTTCCTATAAGAGCTTTAGGGTTTAGGGTTTCAGGGTCCATGTACTCAAATTCAAACAGTATATACTTTGGCCTAAAGGTACGCCCTATGTAGGTAAATTGGGTCCAAAGTATATACTAGTTGGGTACACGCATCCCTCGACAGTAGCAACACGAGTCCTCGACGCAGACCTGGACGATCAATTTGTTAAGCCCTATTCAAACTGTATGACTATGATTCTTAAACTTCAAGAGCCTTGTTAAGCCCTATTGTAAACTCTACGACTCTGTAAACAATACTTAAAATTTTTAGAGCTTCGGCAATCGGAGGCTCCAAGAATGAAGGTTTTCGCTGCCTGCACGGAGAGGTGCGACGGCAAGCGCCTTGGCTGGCGGATCTCCGTCTGAGGGGAAGAGTTCGGTTTAGGGTTTAGCCCGTATGACCCTCAATAGTGGATATTTGGGGTATATAGGAGGGTAGTTGGGGGATCTGAGTAGGGTTTAGGGGTTCTAGGTTCAGGGTTTCAATAAGCAGACTGCAGCGCCCCAACTCCCAAACCCTGAACCAAAACACCGAAGCGGGAAGCCCTGACTCCGAGCTCGTAAATAAATCCTCGCTGCAGCCCTATCCCTTTAATAATGTAGAGCCGAGCTGCCGTAAGCCTTCACACATACTTGCATCACATGGCATGGACCCTACAACCTGCGATTAACTATAAAAAGTCCAAAGTGCTAAACAACAGAATCACAAGAACCGTCTTAGTCTTGGGGCGTAGGGCTCGCAGCGCCTTGGGTTTGGAGAGAAAGGCCTGCAGCGTGGGGGCTTGGAGTCCATGCTTCAGTTTTCGGGCCTCAACAGAACCCCGGCTGGGATAAGAGGGTGTACCCAGAGGCTCCATAGTAGTTCCTTTTTGGGATTACCTTATAGGGTTCTAAATATGAACCCCCAAAAGGAACTACTATGGAGCCTTAGGGTAGGGTGTAGGGGGCAGCCGGTGGTAGTCGAGGTAGTGGCAGCGGCAGCGGCAGCGGCAGTGGCTGTGGCAGTGGTAGTGGAAGGGGTAGAGGGGTAGGGGTAATGGTCGTGGTGGGAGTATAGGCGTAGGGGTAGCGGTAGTGCTAGTGGTAGCGGCGTAGCGGTAGTAGTGGTAATAGTAGTAGCAGTAGTAGTAGTAGTAGTAGTAGTAGTAGTAGTAGTGGTAGTAGTAGTAGTAGTAGTACGGCTGATGGACAAAATCCTGCATGACCTTAAGCACCCTAAACTATGGAATTATGGTATATTCCTTATTATGGGTAGTGCAGGATTTTGTCCATCAACCGTAGTAGTAGCAGCAGTAGTAGTAGCAGTAGCAGCAGCAGCAGTAACAATAATAGGAGCAGCAGCAGCAGCAGTAGCAGTAGCAGTAGCAGTAGCAATACAGTAGTAGCAGCTAAACGTCACGGGAGCGGTAGAAGTTTCGTCGTTGTCGGGTAGACGGGCAGCGTGATAGTGTGATGTGCACTCCTGTCTTGCGGTGCTAGCGTGCAGCACTTGCCAAGAACAGGTGCAGACTCCCCTGACAAGATGATAGACTGAGAATCATACAGAGGCCTCAATGCCCCAACAAGGTACACTATTGCTATACATACTATACATACTGTTACGCAGTCGCAGAGATCATATGTGGAATGGTTTCAGCTGCTATTGAGGCCTCTTGCGTTGGAAGTGAAACCCTGAGCATCATCACCCAGGCACAACGCAGCTGCCCTGCGTCACCTCCTTCTCTCTGTGAGACCCTGGAGAAAGCGCCTAGTTTGCGAGCTCAATTCCAACCCACCAAGCTGAAACGGTTTCTCCTAGCTCATACACATCGCACGCAGACGAACATGGGCAGGCGAGAATCATGCTACATGATCAAGGACCGCTTTGAGGCTCCATTCTAAGGTGCGCACACCCGAAGAGTACCACTTGGCGTCACCGTTCACTAACTGCTCGCTGGACTACAACACCGCTGATTAGCACTGAAACTCTACAAGCCCTCTTCTGGTGGGATTCGGGTTCAAGCCGGCCGTGATGCGGAACGAGTAGCCGATGTATGACTTCATCTCTGGCAGAGACTTCATCTGTGCATAGTTTCGCATCGCCTCGAAGACAACAGTTCGGTCGGCGGCCACATCGCGCAAAAAGCCTTCTCTACAGAGGTGCTCGCGCAGAAGGACGTCTTTGGGGGCCATGTGCCACCGGCCAGAGCAGGAGTCAGACAAGAACACCTGTCTGAGTACTTCTTGCACGGTTGATGCTGGATCATGCCGAGAAGGCAAGGCATCGAGCTTGCGCAAGGAAACCTTGTTCGCAGTGGTGTTGAAGAAAACCAAAAGTGCTTCTGCCAGGTCGTTGTTCAAGCTGGAATCCAAATAGCCCAGTTTGCCAAGAGCCTGTGAAACCAAGTCCTCTGAGTCTTGCAAAAGAAATGGGCCACCCGCTTCGAAGATCGAGCAAGCCAATGCACTACCGAATGTGTTCGCTTGGGTCTTGCTGACTCGTTTTCTGTTGGTACATGGCAGGAAGAAAGCCTTTCTGGTTTGAGACTTCCTCCAAGACATTGCATGCAGTGGTGCACCTTGCTCCACTAATTCGAAAACAGACTTTCTCGCAATACCATTTGGGTACACGGTCAAGGGTCCGAGCGCATTGGTGGACCAAAAGTTTGCTATCTGATGTATCATGTACCTGCTGTCCTCTTGTCGATAGCCCAACTGGTCCAAAAACTCAGCTACGGCTTCTGCCTCCTGCCACTCCTTTCTGACATCTTCGCAGCGGTATGCCTTTGCTAAGTAGACGTGGCCTCCTCCACCCTGATCTAGAATGGCCCTGATCTTCGGCCCTCCCACCCTTTGTTGTGGCAAACTCAGGGCTCGAATTCCCATCTCTTGAAATTTGCTCATCAAACTGAACTTTATGGCTGGACAGACCGCTACTACCACCTTGTCTGAATGTAATGCTTCTTGCAGAACTGTTGCATAGTCGCTGTCGGAGACAAGCAGGGCAAGGCAGGTGACAGCAGAGGAGCGGCACAGCTGGCGGATGCTGGCCATGATGGCATCGTCATTAGGTTCCCCACTATGTATCGATGATCTTGGCACGGGACGGAACGACACACCTGCTTCCTGAAAGAGCTTCTGCCACTTCGTGTTCTGGGAAAGACCAGGTGCTGCAAAAATGGTTGTATGTACGGTCCCCATCTCAAGCCGGAGCAGCTCGATGCCTGATCTGATCTCATCAATGCTGTGTGTGTCCGCATCCACGAGCAGCTCTGCACATGAATTCTCCGAGTTTGATGAGAAGTTCTGTCGGAAGCTGCGTTTTCGCCGGCCGTTGAGCGACGTTGCCTGATCACTGAGTTCAGCATCAGGAACCACATGCATGTGAAAGGATTCAAACTATCGAAACGTGCGCAAACTCCCACGATGCTGCTTGCAGGTCATGGCACGGATGCGAACAAAGTCCCGGCCCAAATGTGTGTTTGTGCCAAGAAGACAGCACCCAGCTTCAACGTCAAACCTGCGAGAAGTGTTTTCGAAACTCGCCAAACAAGCTGTAAACTCCGTTTGTGCTCCAGGCTCTAATACCCCAAACCTACAGTGGACCTAGCGGCGAATCAGAACACACCGCTCACCTCGAGCCGGCTCACATCGAGTCGGAAGACTGGGATGTCTCGGCTGCAAGTCGCGGGCCAGAGTGGCCCGAGGATAAGTCTGGCAACATGGCGCGAGCATGTCGAAGCTACCAAAAAAAGGCAGCCAAATCGTCGGCAACACGAACCATGCATCTTCGACCGAAGCCGTAAACCCTTGCATGTATGTTCGTGCTCCTGATGAAGACGCGCCACTATGCTTGAGAATCGATATTAGTAGGACTGTAGAAGACAACGTCTACTTGGATTAGAAGAGGGCATGCGCAGATGCGAGACCGTAGTTCTCAAAGCGTCGCGCATAGGGGACCACTGCTGATGGTTTGTACACATATGTACTCTTTCTATACCAAGCTTCCGACTTGCAGACTTGGTCACGAAAGGCATTCGTCTGCATGAGTTATTTAATATGCGCGGCACCCGAACGTATCAGGAACAAGCGGAAACGGCATCGGGATTACAGTCGGGGAGGTGCTCAAACCTCGAGCTTGATGTCCAGAGCCGAGGCGCGTAAAGGCATATCTCCGCTTCAGGGACGACTCGTTCACGATGATCAGCCGCTGCCTGCACGAATGCAGCTCAAAACTCTTATCGTTAGACCCCCCCTGTTATGACCAGGGTTCCCCGTAGCACTGTTCTTAAAACCCTGTATCACTTACAGTACACAAAATGCCAGGGTAACCTGCTGAACTCTAAAGCCCGCAACCCTAAGCCCTGAACCCCACTGGATAGGTACCTGGGCTTTGGACTCCGTGAGGTCCTCGTGCCTACCTGGACCCCAAAAGTATGTAGAATACTGGCCTTTTGTAGGTGTCAGCGCCATTGGTTTAAGTACTTCTGGGGGTTTAGGTGTGGATCGGAGTTAGGCGCGCGTGCTACACGTAGACCTCGCAAAAATCTAGGACGAACCAGCCCCAAAACCTGAAACCATCCACCTACTACAACACACCAAACCAGAAACTTAAAACACCATAAAACCCTAAACCCTACAACCCTAACCCTTCGCCTGAAGGCCCTATAGCGCAAAAACCCCTGAACCCTAAACTCCTAAGCCCTAAACCCCCCAAGCTCTGCGACTCCTCTCCAGGTTGTCGGAGATCTGGGGGGGCTGTAGAGCGCTCAGGCATCGGCAACCATGTAAGTAGAGCTTAGGTTTTAGGGCGTGTCTCCTAGGGGTTGGCACCCCCAAACCCTTCCATGCGGTGCTCGCGATGTACGAGACAGTGAGACTGCATGGGCATGTAAAAAACGTTCCGTGATTCTGGTGTCTATTCGAGTACATATCTGCAACTATACAGGCAACTATGTATACCCCACGCGGGGAATCAGACGCCTACATTCGCGGCTTAGCGTGTACTTGGGTTCAAAACTCTGCGTGTCTTATAAGACATACTTACGCAGTAGTTTGCTCCTCTAACTAGTGGCTCTGGAACTCTTAGCTCGCCACTTGGACATAGGAGCCTCGAACATGCCCGCCTTATTGAACTCAAGCCTGGTACCTCTGTTCCCCAAACGCTCGATTAAACCATAAATCCCTGAACCATAGACCTCAAACCCTAAACCCTAAAGCCCCGACGCCCTGGCGCAGACTTGAACTTCTAATCAACATATGTTTTTCTCAGGCTTAAAGAGGGTTTAGAGATCATGGTTCAGGGTTTAAGGTTTAGGGTTCAGAGTTTAGGGCTCAGGGCTTTAGGGTTCAGGGCTTGAGGGTTGAATCCCCAAGCCCTCAAGCCCTATAGCATCTACCATCCTGCAACCTTGAATCCAAGAAAAACAAAACCCCAAACCCCAAAACCTTCGGGAACTGCTCAAGTAGCCTTTGCCCAAACTCCAAGTTGACTCTAAACCCTAATGTAGGAACCTGATTAAGAAACCTTGGGCCTTTATTAGGGCTCCTTATATGAATCCTACTTTTTTGGGGTTATAGGCCCAGGGTTTCTTAATCAGGCTCCTACATTAAACCCCAATCCCTAAACCACCACTAAAACCCTGGCCTTATAACCAATTTCAGGAAGCCAAAAATGCAAAACCACGAAGTCGCAGGAACGGTTGATGATATAAATCCTGCATTACCCATAATAAGGAATATACCACAATTCCCATAGTTTGGGTCATTAGGGTAATGCAGGATTTATATCATCAACCGAAGCAGTCTCAGCCGCGCACACGGCGGAGGCGCCGACCAAGCAAGGTCCGAAATTCAACTCTCCGGGTAGGAAAGTCATCCTCGTCTCTGGTTGATACTTGGAGGATCATGGGACTTAGTAAGTAAGGTTATAAGTACCTTAATTAGGGTTATAAGTAGTTATAAGTAGAGTTACCCTAATTATAACCCTACTTACTAAGTCCCATGATCCTTNGAGGATCATGGGACTTAGTAAGTAAGGTTATAAGTACCTTAATTAGGGTTATAAGTAGTTATAAGTAGAGTTACCCTAATTATAACCCTACTTACTAAGTCCCATGATCCTTTAAGTATGGCTTTTGGGGTTTATACGGGTGTCATCCTCGTCTCGGGTTGATGTGGCTTTAGGTTTAACAGTGTTTGGGGTTTCATCATCCTCGTGTAGGATGGATGCGGTTTTAAGCTTTATATTTAATAAGTTCTATGGGCTTAGCGGGGTGCATGGAATTTGGGGCTTTGCGGTTGAGTGGTTTGGGCTTTTCTGTTTCGGATATGATTGGTTGGTGGCTTAGGCTGCGAACTCAACTCGCATTGGGGGAAGGGGGCGAGGGGGGGATGGGCCATGGGTGGGAAGCTCCTGAAAGAGTCTCACATTTGGGGCTTTGGGGGTTTAGGGTTTAGGCGTTCAGCGGCGCTCTGTCTGTATATCGTGGCTCTGTGGAAAACAAAACGGATGTTGGACTCGCGGAGTTTCACGGTTCGAAGTCGCTGATTTCATCTGCTTGGTTTGGAGGCCCGTTGCCACTCGGCTTCACTCCGCATCAAACCGCGAGCTCAAGACTCTAGGCTTAGCTTGTATATAGGAGAGTTGCACAATCTTGGGACCAAGTGGTTCGGGCTTTCCCCCCAGTTTAGCTCAAACCCTTCATGTCGGGCCGCAAGCCTCTTTCAAGGTCTAGGGTTTCAGGGGTTTGAACGTTGATGAGGAGCAAGAAGGCATGCTACTACTGGATAGTGAGGCTCCTAATGGACCACCCCCAACCCTGACAAAAGCCTGTCAGACAAAGCCCCACCAAGACAGTGCAACGGAAGACGATCACCAAGAGTCATTCGGCCCTCCATCTACCCCCGGCCCCTAGTAAAGCCTAAATATCTACTACGAGGAGTCATATACCCCCAATTTTCGGTGTTTAGGGTTTGGGGTTAGCAGAAGGCTTCGGGGCATATCATGGCCTAATTGTATAGGGACGATACAGGGATCCTATTACTGAAGTAGTCAGCATGAATTTCCAGATCCGAACTTTTGAAATCCAAGGCTCGCATCGGTGGTCAGAGTGCCGATGAGGCAGGTATTTACTGGAAGCACCTGCTCCAGCAATAACGAACAACACAATTACGGAGACGCTGCATACACAGTGGGAGCACTCAGGGATGCAGACTGCTATTGGTTTGAAGCTTTGGGGAACATACACAGTATGTGCTCGATCCGCAACGACCACGACTTATAGTGACTAAGACGACCATGGCGACGACGACCAAGACGACCAAAAGACCACAACGACCAAGACCACCAAGACCACCAAGACCACGACGACCAGCGGGAGACCGTGAGGAGACCACCTGGAGACCTCCGCAAGACCACCAGGAAGCCACTGCTGTCACAAAGGGACCACCAGAACACTGCAGTATTCAGGAGCATGACAAAATGCTTTCCTCCATCTACAACCTTAAAACTTAAACCCTAAAGCCTAAACCCTGCAACCGTAAACTCCTGCACCTACCTAGGCAGCCACAACCCCAAACTGCAACCCCAGACCCGAACCTCTTAGACCTTGTTAGACCCTGATCAAGTCCTTGCTAGGGGCATTCAGGCCTCCTAATACAGGGGCCGTAATAATAAGAATAGGATTTTGGGCCCCATTATACTATAACTATAATAAGGAACGCCCCCAAAGTAGTATAGGTAATTAAAAAGGCCCCTATGTTCCTACAGCCCTAAACTGCGAGTTGGAGCTTCCAGTCCTTAGGGTCCTTAGGGCTTAGAGTTTAGGGCGGTTTAGGGTTTAGGGCTCAGGAACATGATCAATCAGGCTTTAGGTTTTAGGGAATCGACTTCGAAGTCCTTAGTTGCTGAGTTCGTAAGCCCCAAAAAGTGTACACTTTCAGTCTTATAGTGGGTAGTACTATCCCAAAAAGTGTAAAGTGTATCCACTCAGCTACTAAGAAGTCGGCAAGAAAGAAGCTTGACTTAGCACTCTGATTGGGGCGAAGGCACTCAGGCACACCCAGAGGCTCCATGTACCTTTATAGTAGATACTTAAGCCTTAAAGGGGTCCCTATATAGGTACTTTAAGGCCTAAGTATATACTGGTTGGGTACATGGAGCCTTAGGGACATGAAACTGCTCGGAGGTTTCTGCACGTTCAGGGTCCGTGTCGGGGGTCTGGATGCTAAAGCTACTGTCAGCTAGGGTTTAGCTTCACTGTCCCCAGTAGTCATGCTCTGACCGGCTGATTCTCAAAATCCTTCATCCTCAAGCTAGCGAGTCCACTCTCCTTCGAAGGCAAGACAACTCCATTGTTGGAGATCCCTATGGAAGAGACCCTAAAGCAGGAAAAGCAACATACCTCAGAGCAGTAAAGGAGTAAGGTCTGTGTCTGCACCTGGTCGGCCCCGACGATGCGCATCGGAATCCTCGGCTCAAGCATGACTTGGGTTTCGGGTTTCGGGGTTTAGGGCCGGGTTTCGGGTTTGATGTTTCCATGGTTTTTTTTTAAGTTGATGTGCACCCTTTCTCCAAAGTAGCGCTGGCATTTTTTCCATGGTTTAGGGACTGAGGCTTTTAGGGTGTCGGGCCTGAGGTTCCAAGGCTAGGGGATGTTTGTGGCATATCAGGCGAAGTCTCTGGTGTCAGTAACCACTAATTCATAAGGATTTTTAGGGACAAATCTAATAAGGCCGTTTTATTTAAGGAAGTATACCACTAATTCATAAGGATTTTTAGGGAAGGGTCTAATAAGGACGTATTATTTAAGGAAGTATATGTATAGTACCCTACCGGACCCTACCCCTCCCCCCCTGCCCGCCTAATGGTCCCTGTGACTAGCTGTAATCCGAAGAACTTGCCCTTGACACCAACATGTACATACACGGGCATGTAAATCAGTACTGACTGTATTGTTCGTTCAACTGGATGCCTGACCGTACAGCAGAACTGCGAGCACGTTCGTTGTCCTTGTCCTCGTTGTGAGGACGGCCTGTTCATTAATGTCTGTTGTAGCGGTATCTGTCGTATGCTCATACGAATGTTCTCTCTCATGGAGTCGGGCAGCCAGAGAAACCACGAAGAAGAAGATTTCTGTGTTGCGCCAGCGGACCGAAACACTGAATTTCCGAGAAGGCTCCGAAACGCGCCAGGGACATCCGGACGTTGGGTGTCTCGGTACTCCGGATGCCTGTGACGAGAGATCCACTGACTCCGTGGTTGGTTGTCCTACCAAGAAGCATACCGTTACATAGCATCGAGACATACCCAAAGATGCTACGATGCCCTACAGCAACGACATGAGATGAGCTAGTATCCCTACTCTTCCGACGCTCTGCCCAAAGAACAAACTCGAGACAGGCCTGTCTAGGAAGTCTGCCTTGGGAATCAGCTTCACCTGTCGGCAGGGCAAGGAAGAGGGATAGGGAAGGGGAGGGCAAAGGAGCAAGGAGTTTGGGGAGTGTTGAATTCTGGTGTCGTCTCCTAAACCCTAAACCCTCGAGCTTCACGGCCGGTCTTCAACGGAGCTTGCTCAAGAGCCGCTTCCCCTGCGCGTGCCTTCAGCTTCAGTCGTGAGGCTACTCTGAGGGAGTCTCCACGATTGAATTTTCATGCCTTAAGAACTTGCCTTCATATGGAACCTAAACCGTGTAAAGGGTATTGTGGGAACCAGTTTCTCGAACTCGACACTTCGCACCACCACGACCACGTGCAGGTAACGCACTTCGGACAGCAGACGCACGCACCCGAGAGCCGGGACTCTAACCCTAGCAGCGGCGACCAAATCAGATCGTAAGGAGACGCCGAAGACCAAAGTTTCAACGAGATAAAGTTCGTGGAATTTAGAGTGCAAGCTTGACAGGACTTGAGCCCTGAAGCCTCAAGCCCGAGTCATAATTACACACCAAGTCCCACAGCGGGGTCGCCTGGATCGCCTGTGAAGCATGGCCCTGGATGTAGGCCAAGGCTGTGTTTAGCCTCGATGGCTGGGCTGAGCAAGGTGGTATGAGTGTGTAACGACTTAGACTACGGATTTGTCTGGGGGGGTGGGGAGGGCATGTACCAGAACCCTAAACCCTAAACCCTGAATGGTACTGCCTAAACCCCATAACGGCATGAGCTCCACAACCACTTCAGCTATGGCTTGGGGTGGACACATTTCGCTAGGCCCATATGATGCTTGGCTTTGGGAGGGGTTGGGGCCTTTAAGGTTCCTGGGAAGGAACTTCTTGAAACCAGGAGCCGTAGCTGTGGTACTGCCTTGCGTCCCCGAGCCAACGCAAGCAAATATTAGGCAGATACAAGCCCACCGTCGCCCAACGCAAACCCAAATAAGAAGCCCACACAACACGAGACTTGTATAAAGTCTTAGACACTCCCACTCCCACCGTTGTGCTCTATATTGCTTCTCTTGCTGTTGCTATTGCTGTTGCTGTTGATGCTGTTGGTGTTGGTGTTGTTGTTGCTGTTGCTGCTGCGGTTGTTGCTGTTTTTGTTGCTGTTGCTCTTGCTGCTGCTGCTGCTGCTGGTGGTGGTGATGGTGGTGGTGGCAAGTGGTGGCGGGTGGGGGGTCGTGTTGGTGTTGGTGTTATTGTTTCTGTTGCTGCTGCTGTTGTTGTTGCTGCTGCTGATGCTATTGCTGTGCTGCTGTTGCATTTGGTTTTCTGCTGCTGCTGCCTCCACGATCTGATTGCTTTCAGTACAGTACATGCTTCTTTGTCTAGCTGGTTTCAAATTCGAAGTTCAAGTACAGACTTTTGTGGTCATAGTGCATTAACAAGGGGAGAAGCGACTTATCCTAATTTCTTCCTGCAGCGGTAAGTAGTATACCTAAAGGCTCCATAGTAGTTCCTTGTTGTGGTTCATATACAGAATCCTATAAGGTAATCCGAACAAGGAACTACTATTGAGCCTATGGGTATTTTGTGCCGCGGAGCTGGAGTTCACCTTCAATCTGCGTCGGCTTTTGGACCTGGCACGCAACACCCAAAAATCAGAGGGTCGTATGGCTTTCGCTGGTGGGGTTGCGGTTTATACCTATAGTCTTCATTGTAGCTCCTTTTTTTGGTTAACCAAAATCTCTATTATAGGATCCTAATCATAAAACTGGTTAACCAAGAAAAGGAACTACAATGGAGACTCTAGGTAAAGTGAAGCATCGGACAGTGGCTTTCTGGCATGCTGGGGCTAGGCATGGATGCTATCGAGCCTGGATCTTCATGGCCACGGATCCACGATTGCGAATCATCACGCTCTCCCGGAAGATGTGTCCATAGACGCAGGTGTGCATGTCGTACCTCGGGAAGAAGAGTTCAACTAAATCTAGAGCTCGTCTCGAAGAGGTCAGGCCCTGGAAAACTGACCAGGTGTTCTTGTAAAAGTACGGGATGCGATCGAACAGAAAACATGTGTGTGCCAAACCAGGTGTGGGTTGGCCGTAACTCACGCCTGGGTCTTATGTGGGGACTCTTCAACAGAAATATTCTGCTCAATCCATCAAGCTGTGTCAAGGATCCGAATCAGAGCCGGGATGTGATCCGCTTGTACAGTTCTAATTGCGTCCCTCCTTGAGTTTGCTCCTAATTTTGACTGAGCTCATACGCATGCGATAGCTTCTGCAGCCTACCCAGAGACTCCACTATCCCTTAGTTAAGGAATATACCTTGAATGATATTAGGGATCCTACTATAATTTCAAGGATATTCCTTAATTAAGGGATGTTGGAGTCTCTGGGTATTTTTCCTGGGGGGGTAAGGCTCCTGCAAGTCTTGCGACCCTGAGGCTCTCGACCTCATACAACAACCGCAACAACCGCAGTACGACCAGAACACATAATACAGGGGCCTTGATAATTAGAATAGGATTTTGGGGCCCATTATACTCTTATACTATACTTTATAATAAGGACCCCCCAAAAAAAATAGTATTGGAAACTATTTAGGCCCCTATAGTACACACAGAGCACAAATGATCACTTGTCACGTCGCTACATTCGCACTGCCCATCATTGCTGTTTAACGAATCATACACGCAACAGAAGTTGGTAAAGAACGTCTGCTGCAATCAAACCATATAAACCTTATAAGCTCGATCTCCATGCACACCAGAGTTCCGATCTTGACAGCACCCTAAGCCGTTGCGGGTCAGCATGAATGGCATGAAGTGTCTGTCACAGTGTCTGTGTCGTGGTTGAGTCAGGGCCTAAACCCTGAACCCGAAGCCTTAGACCCTGAACCCGAAGCCTTAGACCCTGAACCGGAAGCCTTAGACCCTAAACCGGAAGCCTTAGACCCTGAACCGGAAGCCTTAGACCCTAAACCGGAAGCCTTAGACCCTGAACCGGAAGCCTTAGACCCTAAACCCGAAGCCTGAGACCTCTAAGCAGGACGGGCGACTCCTCGCTATCCACGTAGATTGGCACATCCAGACAGGAACCTCGCACTCGAATGCAGAACTCCTCGCCCAGGATGCATCGTGTCTCTTTGGAGGATGGTAATACAGGGGCCTGGACGATTCTGCAGGCTCACATCAACTCTGACACTCGCAATAACTATATGGATCTCGAACCTGAGCCCCCCCCAACCCTTAAGTTACGGGTTTAGGATGCCCTCCAGCACGAAGAGGTCAACCCAAATACTTGCCCACAGCTCCTTTTCATAGTTCGCATCTCCTGAGCTTCAGGTGACTATGTCCGTAATGGGTATGCCGCCGATCAGGCCTTAAGCAGTGTAGGGTTGAGAGATTGTGAGCAACCCATAGCATGGGCATGCAGAGCTACTGCATCGACAATACCAACCAACCCGATGCACAAGGCTTGAAGATATGGACTCACGGACTCAGTGTGTGCAGTGGGGCTTCATATAACAACCAGGTTTGGGGTGTGCGGTCTTCTCATGCTCGATCCGGCCGACTTCAGCCGCACTCCCGGAAGCCGCGCTCAAAGGGTCTGTCACGATACAAAAGCTAGTTAATCAGCGGCTCTGAAGCTTTAAATTCTTGATGTTGTCTCCGTTCTGCACAAAGAGCCTTGAAAACCCGCTGTCGTGCAAGACGTGAACGGAGACTCTAACATCGAAGCCAAGATCAAAATCAAGAACCCACGGCCCCATGAACCTGCTAGCACGAAACCCTGCTGCTGATGGACGTGGCTCTTTTGACCAGGCCTGCCGCAGAATCCACAGCACTCTCTTTGCCCCCATCTGAAGCCAAAAGCACACTCTGACTCTAACTAAACCTTGGGTGCTGCTCGCCCATACAGCAACAGTTTTCGATAAGGATACTACAATAAGGGTCTTGTGCAGCATCCAAACTAAACCCGTAAAGCAGCAATTGAATCCCAACACGGGAGTTTCCGAAAATAGGGGACCCTAATACAGTACCCCACATAGTAGGATCCTTTTCTAACAACCCCAAAATAAGGTAAATTTTCGGAAACTCTAAACCCTTATAGAGCCCTTTAAAGGAACCCTTATGGTACCGTTATAGTAACCCTGTAAATGAACCCTAAGGTACCCGCAATCTTCGGAAACTCCCAACATGTTGAAAGGCTAAGATGCCAAAGCCCGGCAAGCTCCAAAAGCCGGAGCCCACAAACTGAATCCAGACTGTCGGGGCCTTTATAATTAGAATAGGGTTCCTTTAAAGGGTATCATACGGGTTCCTTTAAGGGTTACTATAAGGTTTTAGTGTAGGGGCCTTAATAACTAGAATAGGGTTTTGGGGCCCATGATAGTATAGTAATACTAATAAGGAACCCCCAAAATAGTATAGGTATATAGTTATTTTGGCCCCTATATTACACCCTGCCCTACAAAGCCCTACCCAAAACCCTGCACCCAAAAGAACTCTCAGAAAACACTAAAACCTAAGACCTCAAACCCTAAAATCAAAAACCCACAACCCTGGACACACCAAACCCCGAAACCCTCAAACCCTAAATAAACCCTGAGTGCCCTAAAAGCCCAAACCCTAAAGCCCTACACCTAGAACCCCCCCAAACCCTTCAAATCCTAAAACAACCCAGAGCTGCTTCTTCTAAGGGTCCACGTACCTAATCATCATATACTCTCTTGAATATTGAGCTACTTATCTACTATCCTAAACCCGAGTACCTAATTATTGGGTCCTTTGGACCCTTAGGGTTCTTCGTGATCATCCGAGGCGCCGGGGGCACCATTGGAAATACGAAGCCGCCTTGGTCGCCAGGATTCGGCTTGAGAGACTTAGGCTGGGCTTTTAAGTAACCAGGGAGAAAAAAGTATAAACTTGTATTTCATAAGGGTTCCTTTAAGAAAAAAAGTATTAAAGTATGGTACTCCAAAGCCCAGTAGGATTTAGGGCCCACCAACGGCCCCCCAACTACCCGTTGTTATAGCCAAAGTACCCACTATTAAGCACCATGAGGCATCTATTTATGGGTACCTGGGCGGGGGGGGNTGGGCGGGGGGGGGGGGGCTGAGAAGGTTTAGGGCTTCAGGTTTAGGGCTTCAGGGCTGTAGCCAGAAGCCCACATCGCTGAACTCCGATCCGCCGCACCACTGAACTAGGCCTGAGGTAGCTCGGTACCATAGTTCATGTCTGGTACGCATTCTGGCCAGAGGTTTTAGGGACAAGCTTGAATCTGAGGGGCTTCAGGTTTTTTGTCATTCAGCACTGTTAGAGAAGAGAAAGAAAAAGATAGAGTGAGAGAGAGAGAGAGAGAGGCAGAGGCAGAGGCAGAGGCATTCACTTGACAATCTCGGATACTGGGTGGTCTGTGTATCATTCGCCCCATAGTGCAGCCAAGGCGCAGGTCTGTCGTGAACTCCTTGTGTGGAAAGGTTTCGGGGTGCATAGTACAGTAGTATTGTCTTTAGGGACCAAAAGGGAAGATTGTCTAGAAATCCTTCCAACCCCTACATGACTGCACGCTGACTGGCTAAGAGTTCATCGGTTCGTTTAGGGTGCGGTTCTGGTCTCTGCCGGGTCATGAACCCCGGAATGCACCTGCGAACGAACCAGGAAACGCTAAACACTATTACGACGGAACCCTACACGGTTAAGATCGAAGTGCAAGTGCTGCTTACACACCTTTGCACTTTGAAATTGCTTTTATCCTTCATATTATGTACTGTTATTACTAGCAGTATTGTTATTCATGTTACTATTATTATGATTACGATTATAACTCGTTTGTATCACTATTGTTATTGTCGTAATACCACATGTATTATCATGTGTGTATACATAGATACATATATACATCTATATATATATGTATATGTATCGCTCTCTGTTTCTCTCTATCTCTCGCTGTCTCCCTATCTCAGCCGCACCTGAAGGCTGTGCTGCCAGGCGACCCCAAGCGTCGTGGGCACAAACTTGAAGCCGATTTTCGTGCTTCCCAGAGATTTGCAGACGCCCTTCTCGAGCCAGGTCATCCTCAGGTTTAGGGTTTAGAGTTTAGGGCTCAATATCGAATTACGGGAGTTTGGGCGTTTAGGGCTCAGGTTGACTATTGACGTTTGTGACCTGAAGATTAGGTGTTGGTTGGAGCATATAGACGTCAAGGTTGGGGTTTGGGGACTACACAAGCTCACACTTAAACGGTTTAGATCCACCCCGTCGGAGTTTGTCCATAACCAGCTAACAGCCGATAAACAAGCGCCGCCGTGCCCCCTAAACAGGCATCCTAAACAAAGCGAGCTACTGAGGGCATGAATTTGTCGAAACGGGCTTGAATCAGCGGCTTGAAATTGCGATATTGGTAGATTTATTGCTTGCTATTACTTAATTAAGGTGGTCTTTGTTGATGTCCTCATGGGTCGTCGTCGCGGCTGCATTCGCGGCTACTGAGACTATTGTGATCATGAAACAACTTCTATCATCGCGACTGTTTCCGTACTTGCTTGGTACAACTACTACTGAACCGACCGTATCTTGCTATTGCTGCCATACTCGCATTTTTCTTGATTCAAAGGACACGATCTAATATCAGTCGTGCTTGCCACGGTTTAATGCACCTCCCCCGCTCCCAAGGAAGGGAGGCAAACCATCTCTTGCTGACGTGTTGGAACCCGCAGGATTCAAGTCACGGAGGAATGTTCGGTGATGGCAGTTTCCGGAGTTTGGGTGGACAGAAGCATGTAAGTGGTGAGCCGTGCCTTTAGACTCAGCGCTACACGAAAGACACATGCAAAACCGGATCCGAGCAAGCTTCAAGCTGCAGAGTATTCTAGATCCGCCATCTACCCTCCATTAAAACCTTAATGCAGTGTTCCTGTATCGCCCATGTACTCCTACGTAGTGTAAGGAGGTTCCTGGTTATGTGGCTTACAGTTGTAGTGCAAGGGCCTTAATCGGTAGAACAGGGTTGCAGGCTGTTTCATAGTACCATGAAAGTAAGGTACCCTAAGGAATAAATTCTGGTTCTATTTAGGCTTCTATCGTACCGTCAATAGCTGCTGCGAAGACACATGTCAGTCAACTGCTCGCCCTGCTCGCCCTGTTCGCCCTGCTCGCCCTCGCTTTCACCTTGAGTTAGCGGGGGGGAAGCCTGACCTCAAAAACGCTCTCCTTCTAATTATGGTATGTTGGAATCACGGTAGATTCAGAGCCGACTGCACTCTTGTCTGAGTAGAGCCCTGCTTGGGGGATTACGGCCGAAATCTGCCGGCCTGGGATGTGGGTCTTAGGAATCTGACTGTCTGCCAGTAGCCGGGGTCATTGTTCACACTTCCGGCCTTTACACGGATCCACGTCTGGGGCTGAAGTTTAAGGCTCAGGACTAAGGCATCGAGATTCAGAGGCAGGTATCTGGAGGTTACAGGGTAGATATAAGTAGGGTTATAAGTATAAATTAGGGGACTTATAACCCCACTTATAACCACAAATGAACCTCCAAGTATTCGATCCGTTGCTATCCGGTCTGCTGGTGCTGCGCTGAACGGCCTTGTGAAAGCAGCTTTCCCGTCCTAAACCACAAACTCTGAACCCAGACCCTCAAACCCCAAACCCCGAATCCTAAACTCATGCTATCCGACCCCAAGCCACGCTACAGGGCCATCTAAAAGTTCCTAAACTCAAAGTCTCAAGGAACGAAGGCACATTGCACAAACGCAACTCCCAGAATGGATGATCGACCCCAAGCCCTGGCAAAAACCATGAAACCTAGTTATCAACACCTAAACTCCCCGAAATCTGTTCACCCCGGACTGTGCGTCCCAGGTCAAGACCTCGACACCTACTATACCAAACTACCTTTCAACTCAGCGGCCTGAAGAGGGATTGTCCTACTTTACTGGGCGTGGGGTTTTATACGGGATATCCCTATCCGGACGTGTTCGTATATATTTTTCGGACGCAGGCAATGCAAACTCTGAACACCGCCGAAATCCCGAAGCCGCAAAAGATCGTCTGATGTTCTTATTAAGCAAACAACAGATGAACGGATCGCAACATTCCATGACAAACTCGTGCATATGTACATATATATATATATATATATATATATATACATACCCGCACACATGCCTATGTATGGACATCTACATACCTGAAATGAATATGTGAATGTATGTACTTATGTACATATGTACATATACATACATACCTAAACACGTACTAACACATTGACGTGAACTTCATGGGGTGGGCTCAACCACCAGAAATGATATGAACTATATATATATATACATCATATATATATATATATATATATATATATATAACATGTGTGTATATTATATATATATGTATGTATATATCTATACATAGGCCCAGATATTAAATAGATGTAAGGCTCAAAGGTTGAAGGGTTCGGACGGTCTCAGGATCGTTTCGTTTAATCACTGATCATTGTCATGTGCCGAAAAACTACGTAATCACGGTTTAGGGTTTAGGGTTTATAGGGTTTAGGGTGGCTCAAGCCCGAATCCCGCAGCAACTGCAGAATACAGCACCCCCCCGCCCCCCCCGCCCCCCCGCCCCNCCCCCCGCCCCATTTCGAAATGAGTAAACCTAAACCCTAAACTCTAAACCCTAAACCCTAAACTTTCTCATTCTCATTTGAAGGTCCATCTGGTAAAAGACTTCGGGTCTAGGTGTTCAGAGCTGCAGTCTCTGGAATGCACGGGTCTTCACATTTGGAGTAGGGATTGGGGTATATGGGCGTTTCCGAAAATTAGGGGTACCTTATTTTGGGGTCCTTATAATTTGGATCCTAGTATTTAGGGTACTATATTAGGGTCCCCTATTTTCGGAATCTTCCATATTGCTTTTACCAAATTGTTTGGTTAGGCCCGTCATCTGGGGCTGAGGGCGCCGGACTTCTAAGCCTTCCCCAAGAACCCAGAGGCTCCATGTACCTTTATAGTAGATACTTAAGCCTTAAAGGGGTCCCTATATAGGTACTTTAAGGCCAAAGTATATACTGGCTGGGTATATGGAGCCTTAGGGGAGCCTTTCTCCACACCAAGCTGCTGCGTAGGACACTGAAGTCGGCAGCCAAGGCCCCCGTATTCTTGATTACCAACTCCTCAGGCTGAAACACCGGACCAAAATCCGAAGTTTCAGAGGGTTTAGGGTCTGTGGTTTAGGCTTTGGGGGTTTAGGGTCTGAGACACCGGCTTGGATTCTATAGCCCAGAGGGTCCAAGTACCCAAATAGTAGGATTTTAGTTCCGGGCGGCCGGTCTACTTGAGATCACACTCTGCATCGAGCGCCATGAATAATTGTGAGTTCGGGTTCAGGATACAAGGGTTAAGGATGGGTCAGTAGGGTTCCTTGGCCCATTTTAGCCCTAAACCCTAAACCCTAAACCTTAAACCAAGGGTTTGGGGGTTTAGGGGTTCAGGGACTCCGGGGATCGAAATGAACAAAAGTTCATCCATTTTTTTGCTTCTGGAGACCCATAAACCCCAATCTTTCAGCAGAAAGTCCTAACACCTAAACGCCACCAGCAGGAGGGTTCTTGGTTTTAGTTCTACGTTGCGTGGGTTCCTGTAAACTCTGAACTCGCACACCCCACAGAGTCAACAACAACATCTTCGATCTTGAAGCCCTCTAATCCTCAACGCTGCAACCTAATATAGGGGCCTGAATAATTACCGCTACTATTTTGGGGGTTCCTCATTATAATTATAGTATAGTGGGCCCCAAAACCCTATTCTAATTACTATGGCCCCTGTATTAGGGTTTAGAGGGAACTCTGAACCCCGCATCCTGTGAGGCCTGTAAGGCCTAAATGCCGCAAGCTCTAACCTCTGAATATTTGCAGAGCTAGAATCGAAAAACCTTCTTACTTGCACAGTCCTAGGAGAACTGAACGTTAACCTTTGGGATTGTTACATAGGGGTTACTGTACCCTAAAAAGGTTGAAGGTCACTGACTAACCCTAAAAAGGTTGAAGGTCACTGACTCTCCCTAAGGCTCCATGTACACAACCAGTAGGCCTTAAAGTACCTATATAGGGACCCCTTTAAGGCTTAAGTATCTACTATAAAGGTACATGGAGCCTCTGGGTCTACTAGACCTGAGAACCGGACACGGTCCGCAGACTCGCCGACAAGAACCGGGCCAAAATCGATGACGGGGTTGGCCTCCGGATCCTGCTCTGACCCATGGTTTAGGGGTTTAGGGAGTTTAGGGTTTAGATCTCAATTTAGGGGCTCAGCGGTTTAGGGTTTAGGGGTTGGGGTGTTTAGGGTTTAGATCTCAATTTAGGGGTTCAGGGGTTCAGGGTTTAGGGGTTTAGGTGTTTAGGGTTTAGATCTCAATTTAGGGGTTCAGGGGTTTAGGGGTTTAGGGGTTGAGGTGTTTGGGGTTTAGGGAGTCTGGATCTCGATTCGGGTAGCTCTCTAAATAAGGCTCCCTTTGAGGCTCCGTTTTATAAGGCTGCTGTCCTAAATATTGGGAACCTTAAACAGGGACGTGGAGAACTAGCCATTTGTAATTTCGGGTTAAGGCTTCAGGGGATCTGGGTTCAGAGTTTAGGGTCGGAACTTGGACGGGGCCATAGACTCGAAGGCCTAACATGAGCATGCAACTACAAAGAGTACTGCAACAAGGACCGCTGACAGGGACCCTCATCTAGAGCCAACCCCCAAAAACGCCGCAACCCCAACAACCCTAAACCCTAAACCCCAAACCCTAAACATTATAAACCCTAAACCCTAAACAATATAAACCCTAAACCCTATAAACCCTAAACCCTCTAAACCCTAAACCCTATAAACCCTAAACCCCCAAAACCCTAAACCCCCTATAAACCCTATAAGCCCTAAACCCTATAAGCCCAAAACCCCCAAAACCCTAAACCCTATAAATCCTAAACCCTAAACCCCCAAAACCCTAAACCCTATAAACCCTAAACCCTAAACCCCCTAAGCCCTATAAACCCTAAACCCTGTAAACCCTTAACCCTAAACCCTAAACTTATGACCTGCGGTCCATGCAAACACTGGGATCAAGCAAATCAATTATTTCTGTGATTACTCCTGTGATTCAACCTGTGAGGGTTCCTGTGATTTTTCTGTGAGCGGGGGAGGCTGCGATTATCCTGTGATTTTCCTGTGATTTTTCTGTGATTTTCCTGTGATTTTCCTGTGATGTTTCTGTGATTTTCCTGTGATCCTCCTGTGATTATCCTGTGATTTTCCTGTGATTCTCCTGTGATTTTCCTGTGATTCTCCTGTGATTTTTCTGTGATTTTCCTGTGATCCTCCTGTGATTCTCCTGTGATTTTCGTGTGATTCTCCTGTGATTTTCCTGTGATTCTCCTGTGATTTTCCTGTGAATCCTGTGATTTTCCTGTGATTATCCCTGCTTGGCCCTGCGGGCAGCCCAAACCACAGCCAAATCATGGCGCCGATCACAGCCCCCGAGCCGTGTCCGCGGGGTCCGAAATCACAGCACAAATCACACACCAAATCACAGCCCAAATCACAGCCCCTACTAGGCGCTTGACACCCAGGAGGTCGTTCGAATTTGGCTGTGATTTGGGCTGTGTTTTGGGCTGTGATTTGGCTGTGATTTGCCTGTGGTTTGGCTGCGAAATGGGAGGCTCCCTGCCTAGCCCTGCGGGCGGCCCAAATCACAGTGCAGATCACAGCCCCCGAGCCGTGTCCGCCCAGTCAGAAATCGCAGCACAAATCACAGACCAAATCACAGCCCAAATCACAGCCCCTAGGCACTTGGCACCCAGGAGGTCGTTCGAATTGGGCTGTGATTTGTGCTGTGATTTGGCTGCGAAATGGGAGGGCCCCTGCCTGGCCTCGCAGGCGGCCCAAATCACAGCCAAATCACGGCGCGATCACAGACCAAATCACAGCCCCTACTAGGCGCTTGTCACCCAGGAGGTCGTTCGGATTGGGCTGTGATTTCGGCTGTGATTTGCCTGTGAAATGGGAGCCTGGCCCTGCGGGCGGCCCAAATCACANCCGAGCCGTGTCCGCCCAGTCAGAAATCGCAGCACAAATCACAGACCAAATCACAGCCCAAATCACAGCCCCTAGGCACTTGGCACCCAGGAGGTCGTTCGAATTGGGCTGTGATTTGGCTGTGATTTGTGCTGTGATTTGGCTGCGAAATGGGAGGGCCCCTGCCTGGCCTCGCGGGCGGCCCAAATCACAGCCAAATCACGGCGCGATCACAGACCAAATCACAGCCCAAATCACAGCCCCTACTAGGCGCTTGTCACCCAGGAGGTCGTTCGGATTGGGCTGTGATTTCGGCTGTGATTTGCCTGTGAAATGGGAGCCTGGCCCTGCGGGCGGCCCAAATCACANCCCAAATCACAGTGCAGATCACAGCCCCCGAGCCGTGTCCGCCCAGTCCGAAATCACAGCACAGACCAAATCACAGCCAAAACACAGCCGATTTGCTTGTGATTTGGCTGCGAAATGGGGCAGCCACAGGAAAAGCACAGAATAATCACAGGAAAATCATAGGATACTCGCAGGAGAATCACAGGATAATCGCAGGATAATCACAGGAAAATCACAGGCAAACCGCACGGTGTTCCCCAGTGCTAGCAGCCGCTCACAGAAATATCACACAAACCCTCACAGACCAAATCAGAGCCAGAATCACAGAAATAATTATAGAAGCCTTTCCAATGTTTCCATGCCACGGCAGGTCATAACCCTAAACCTATAAACCCTTAACCCTATAAACCCTAAACCCTAAACCCCAAAAACCCTAAACCCTATAAACCCTATAAACCCTAAACACTATTATAAACCCTAAACCCTAAACATTATAAACCCCAAACCCCAAACCCTAAACATTATAAATCCTAAACCCTATAAACCCAAAACCCTAAACCCTAAGACCTCTAAAGTCTCAACCGAACCCTGAGCCCTGACACTGCAACCCGAACCTTAAACCCCACAACGCCTAGGGTTTTCTAGGGGTTTCTAGGGGCTTTAGGGTTCCTTTACAGGGATCTATAAAGGGGCCTTTTAAAGGAATGACCTAAACCCCTATGAGCCCTAAGCCCAGAGATAACCTTACTAAGTCCCATGGTCCTCCAAGTAGACCCTAAACCCTAAACCCTATAGCTTCTATAGATCCCCTAAACCCTAAACTCTATAGCTTCTATAGATCCCCTAAACCCTAAACCCTATAGCTTCTATAGATCCCCTAAACCCTAAACTCTATAGCTTCTATAGATCCCCTAAACCCTAAACTCTATAGCTTCTATAGATCCCTCATAGAGCCCCTTTGAGGAGACCGGAGATCTGCCTGAGGAGTGATCGTGAGGATCGTCTTCTTCGTCGTGCATCGCAAGGGGAAATCGATTCGGCCTTCAGGTTGCCCCACGTAGACTCAACTTCGATTACCTTATAGAATTCTAAATATGAACCCCAAAAAGGAACTACTATGGAGCCCCTAGGTTAGGGTTTAAGATGACTCCAATATCCCTTAATTAAGGAATATACCTTAAATTATAATAGGGATCCTACTATAATTTAAGGTATATTCCTTAATTAAGGGCTATTGGAGTCTCTGGGGACTCAACTTCGCAGGTTCATCATAGGGNGGGGGGGTAGGGGACTACATTTCCTTGAATAGGCATTATTAGGTCCTAAGTATGGGCATTAAGCCCCCTCCCCCTACCCCCCCTAAGGGTCGCTATGAGTTAAGGGATTAGTGTTGTTATGGGGATAATGTAGATTATGGGCGAAACTGGCTCCGAGAAATGTATGATCTGCCTGGATTGCCAATAGTGAAATCGCAAACCATACAAACACTTGTAAACGACGGTGGTGGGACTGAAGCATTCGCGAAGGCAACCGCACCAGGTAATGAGTAGTGGTAGTTCCAAACGTAGTGCCACAGCCAGTGGCATTGGTAGTAGAAGAAGTAGAAATAGAAGTAGTAGTAGTAGTAGTAGATATTAGGTAGTAAGTAGTGGGTAGTGGATAGTGGGTAGTAGTAGTAGTAGTAGTAGTAGTAGTAGTAGTGGTGGTAGCAGCAAGTAGAAGTAGCAGTAGCAGAAGTAGAAGTAACGGTAGGACTAGTGGTCATCGCGGTGCTCGCTGCAGGTCTCGGAGATCCAGTAGCTACAGCAGAAATATAACTCAGGACTGTCTAGGGATTAGGTCCTAATGATTAGGTATTTGCCATAACCCTAAGCGACTCAATGATAAAACTGGAGGAAGGGAAGCACCCAAAGAACAAGCCAACGCAAGCTAGTCAGGAGCAGGCAACTTGCTTTGAGGACCGACTGAACTTCAAGGAGTTAGAAGTTATTCTAGGACGTAGGAAGAGTCCTTTCGATGTCAGGATATACTGAAACCTCAACGCCGCCGTAGGTTCACTACGTGCCTGTCTTGGCAAGGATCGGGAAGGTGGACACGATGTCTTGGCTGACCTTGGGCACGAACCACAGCGTGATGTACCTGGGTAGTCAGGCGCCCCTAAGAAACTTGAAGCCTTCCGGCAGGGTACAGCAAAACACATCGAAGAATAATCACATGAGTGGCTGCAAAAAAATGCATCGGGGGTGTGTAGTACGTACTAGCTAATCGGGCCTCATAGCTTACATGGCACCAATACATGTACATCTTTAATTTCGTCTGCAGCCATGCCAATACATCTGTGCTCGTAGTAAACATTGGTACGGTGTAGAGTGTAGAAGTACTGCTACTCTCAACATATTTGCAGAAGCTTGTACACTGAATCGCTACGCTGTTTCTGATTGTGCTCGAGAGCTTGCAACGGTAACAAAACGCCCTTTCTATGTTCACTAAGTCTCTAAGTCCCTTGACTCTCAATTCGCCCCTAAACACCCCAAGCCCCGCCTCAGCAAGAAAAAATCTACCAACTTAATGCTGCTTAAAGGGTACATACCAGATACATATAAAGTAATACCTTCAACCTATATTGAGTCTTATGGGTCCTTACGGGTCGGCCTGGTGCACGACTGATGGACCGAGGACTACAGAGAAGAGATCCAAGCTGACCAACCCCACGAATGCCAAGACTGGCGCCTCGTAACACCAGCAGACATCCGCCCGGGAGGTACGAAGTTGATTTCGAAGAAATCTTTCCTGACTCATGGGACTTGCGTAGAGATGGAAGTCAGAGTGAAACACCGTAGCCATAGCAATACCGAAATACCAGTCATTGTCGTCGTCGCCGCATCCCTAGTCCAAGTCGCACCAGCAGGAGTAGTAATGGTAGTAGTAGTCGTCGTAGTAGTAGTAGGAGTAGTAGCAGTAGTAGCAGCAGCAGAAGCAGCAGCAGAGGTAGCAGCAGTAGCAGAGGCAGACGGAGCAGGAGCATAGTCTGGCTTTTCTTGTCTGACTTTTGCTTTGAAGAAGCCTGAGGCTTAAACCCCTTCAAGCGCCAGCTGCACACCATTCAAGCCCAAAACCGCAGAACCTGCTTCCCTGAATACCATAACTCAAAACCTCAAGCACGACTTAACATAGGAGCTGGTATGGATGATTTCCCAAACAGGGCAACCTGAAAAAGTAGAAGTCCTGTTCTTTTAAACCGAAAAGACACATGCTCCGCAGCCAGGACACACAGAGTCATCCAGCGGCAGCAGCTTGAACCTCATCACCGGCCGGTCATGCCAGATGTAAATCTTCCCGTCTTCGTCTACAGGTATCTTCAGTTCGTACCAACCCCTGACCCCAAAGTTAAAAATGATTGAACCCTAGGCCCTAGACGCCTTATAGAAACCCTAAACATTGCACTGAACCAAAATGCAACTGTCAAGGCCGGGTGGCTGGTTGAAGGTCAACGACACGTTGGTCACCTCTGCAGTGGTCAAGTACGGGGCAAAGCAAGGTTCAGGATTTGGTGGTTTAGGGTTTCAGGGGTTTGAAACTTTAGGGGCCTGTGGAAACTTCTAGTAGGGGCGCAGCTAACTGGGATTCAGTCTGTGACAGATGGAAGTGTCAGGGTCTAGGTAACACCATTCGGTGCTTTTGAGCGTGCAGTCGAAGGCAGCAGGGCTTTGGGCTCATTGCTTTCGATCACAGCGGCTGAAGAATCAGTGATGCAGTTCAGCATCTTTGAGTGATAAAGCCCTTCAAAAGCCAAGGTAACCGCCAACCCAAAGCAGGCGCAGGTACCGCATCGGCGTTGGGCCCTAAACGGAAGATGTGAAGCATGTCTCGCTGCCACTTGCGAAGCGGCGAGCATGGCGTTTGCGTCCTCCGTCCTTTCCGCCGTCGTTATGGCCATGGTCAGGGGCCTGTCCGCGGCGCTTGTTCGGCCCTGTGACAGAAGAGAAGACACGCGGTCGAAAGCCGATGGAGTCGTGTGCAAGTGCAGCGCCACCGCAAAACCTTTCGGAAGCCTCTCCCACCATCAGCCCCCAAGTCTAAAACCTGCAAAAACCTGAAGCCTTGAGAAGATAGGCGCACAGAATGCTTGGCTAACTAAGGCACTGCAATACACATGTATACAAGAAACTCGACGTTAGGCGAATCCCGAGCTCCAAACTCTAAACCTAACCCTCGTGATCTAAAACCCCAACCAGACGCCCGAAACCGTAGACTGTAGACCGGAACAACTTTAACCCTACACCCTTCATCACCCACGAGGCGCGTATGAATCGATCCTCATCAAATGCGCGCTCTTTCCGGGGATCATGCAAACACTACTCGGGCCGCTGCCTGCAGCAGGTGATCGGTCCAAAATAGAAACCCACACGGCTTGACCTTGAAACGTAGGAAACCTGATAAAGCACGTCTACAGCGAATCCCAGAAAGTTGGAACATGGGTTTAGGAGGATTCGTGCTAGGATCCCTTGTGCTTTACCTTAAGGGCATGAGGAGAATGATGTTCCAAGTTTCTGGCTTCTACTATATACCAGACCCTAAAGCCGAAACCATACGGCCCCAGGAGAGCCCCAAGCCTCAATGACTTGGCGGTAGCGCTTTCCGACCTGAAGGTTCTTGCTGCGGGCTTTCGGACTGGGATTTAGTCATGGCGATTTGTTGCTTTGAGGGATCGGGGTGCTTTTAGACAGGGCTTTGATCTTGTTGAAACTCAGGACCCTAAACCCTAAACCCTGCTTCTTAGACTTCGGGCAGAGGGCTCTCCTTCATGAGCGAAAGGCTTAGTTTACGTAGTTAGGAGAACCCAGAGAGCCCAATACCCCTTAATTAAGGAATATGGCTTAAATTATATAGGGTTTCATATTATGATTTAAGCTATATTCCTTAAGGGGTATTGGGCTCTCTGGGAAAGGGTTTAGGGCTTTCTCGGGCAAAGCGAACCGCAAGGGGTGTAGGGTTCATTGGTTCTCTGTTAGCAATTACGACCTCACATGCTGTTGTTGTTTCGTAGTGTGTCAAACCCAAGTTGAATCCCCGGGACCATCTAGGGCCCATTATTAAATGTGTATGTGTATATAGATTTCCACATATGGGTGGTTGTCAAAATTAGGGTCCTTTTTTGGGTACTCTAAATATTAGGCGCCGTATTATAATAGGGACCCAAAAAGGGACCCTAATTTTGACAACCACCCATGTCAGAATGAGCATGGAGCTACACTACACACCTACCGCCCCCCAGTGTGCAAATCTGGATCCTTGAAATTAAAGTACTGCCGGGATTGAGGCGATCCCAAAACCTCATGACGTGAAGTCATCAAATGTTGCAAGCAACCCAAGGAAGCAACGAATGAACCAATTCTGCAGTGTCTCAAGAAACCTTAGACAGGGCGAGTTTGGGCATGGGAAAGTAAAGCAGATTGCAGGAGGCTCCTTAGATGTTCGTATCGAACTCACTTCCCCTTCAGACCAGAAAGAAGGAGATGCGTCGTGCTAGTGATGGGTTCGCTGTTTGGGTGCATGTAGATGCCTAAGAACAGACTGCGGGTTCATCATGTCATATAGGGCATATATAGTGATGCTAAGACGCAAATCCCCGACCCAGATCCGGAAATCTAGACCTGTAGACCTACCACGGAAACCCACAGCCATGCCAGGACAACGCCAGAAGCACCCACGCTTCCATGCTGCGGTTTTGCGGCTTAGGCTTTGGATTTGGCGTTTAGGGCTAGGGTATTGGGGGTTTCTCGCTTGTCTACCAGGAATAACCCTAAAGCCAAAGCTGTCATATGGCACCCAGACTCAGCGCCTCGAAATCATTAAACGCGATCACCGCCGGCTTGGCCAAGAAGGCGTCGCCCTTAAATTCCTTTCCTCGGAGCTTGTTTGGAATAGGGTTGCTGATGCCAGTGTTGCGTTACTGCCCAAACCGAAAAACCGCACAGACTCTCGTCTTGACATGGGGCAAGACGGGTTCTACCATAGGCGTTTTATGGGGTTGAATATAGGAGCTTCATGATTGGAACAGGATGTTGGGGTATATGAGCATTCATGGCTTTGGGCTTAGGGTATCTTATTGCAGAGTGTGTGATTCAAGGGTTTCAAGCTTTTGGTGGTTTTAAGGTTTAGGGCGTGTCATACATGCAGGAGGCGATCGGGCGGATTGATTCTGTTGTGCCTGCGTGGCATTTGCCTGGCCGAAAGCTCTTGCCCCTAAGGGTCCGTGTACCTATATATATATATATGTGTATAGAACATACTTAGCCTTTAAAGGGGTTACTATACAGCTCAGCTACTTCAGGGTCCAAGAAATATCAAAAGCTACCCTAAGGATCCGAAATGCATAGCTCCTATCCTCATTGTTGGGTTCTGACATGGGTGAATTGAAGGGTGATTCAACTGCTACGAACTATGGCTTTCCTTTGTAGCAGCACCTCTTTAAGGGCCTATAGGGCTTGCAGTAGTGCTTCAGAGTTTGGGTTTAGGCTTTCCTCCGCATGGTCTGAAGACCTGACTCTGAAAGAGCGTGGAATTCGTTGGGGATTCTATAACCCTTAACCCTAAACCCTTTCTAGAAGACTTTGAAGTATAGGGTTTGGGGCTTTTAGGGTTGTCGGTGAAACTACTTTAAACAAGTCATTGGCTGGGCCGGGCTGAGGGATTTAGGGTTCAGGGTCTTAGGGTGTAGGGTTTAGGGTCTAGGGTTTAGGGTTCAGGGTTTGGGGTTGAGGGATATAATATAGCGCTGAGGATCTAGGGTTGAGGGATTTAGGTTTTTGCGGGGCAGGGGCCCAAAACCCGAAACCTCCCTACAGTAAAACCTAAAACCCTAAACCCCTCAACCCTCAACCCCGACACACACACACACACACCCGCACGCACACACACACACATACTGTATAACCTCAGGTACGATCTACTCAACAAGTCTTCTGACCCGTCGAGCACAGGAACTCTCCTCTAGCAACTGCTTGCAAAAACCTCACGAAGCGAATTCTGGAGTTCGGGACAAGCCAAGCTTTGAACTACACCCCCACCCCCACGCTGTATCGTCTTGTGCTACATACTAGCCGGTAGTCGGCTGTAACAGACGGTGGCTCGGAGGTTTAGGTCGATAGAGTGGGCTGTTGCTTACCAAAACCAATGTTTGCAGAAGAGAAGAAGGCAAGCCAGGCGTCCTTGCCATGTCTGCACCTCAGTCAACTTCAGGGTTTAGGGTCGTAGGGTTCAGGGTATAGGATATAGGTTTAAGGGTTTGGGGATGATTTTTCTAAGCTCGGGCTTTCGCTTTCGCCGAGAAGAGTTGACGGCCTGCGTCTTGCGGCCAGGCCGAGGCAAAAGCACTTATGGATGTAATATAGAAGCCCGACACCTGCCGATCTAAAGGAAAGCTGAGTCGACGACGTTCCAAAAATCGAAAGGTGACATGCTGACGACTGCTTCCAGGCAAATCCTAAACCCTGGAAGCATCTACACCCTACGCCCTATAGGCCACATATACCCGGACCCGTGACACTTGCCTCCTAACCTTGAACCTACACTGAGCTTAGACCCCGGGCCTAGCAAATAACAATGGTCATAATAATATTGTCAGTTTTGTCTTAAGTCTTAGGGTTAGGGATTATAGGAACCATAACTTATAGGGTATTTGGGATTGTAGGAACCATGGTTTAAAACACCTGTCTAGGGTTTTGGATTATAGGAACCATGGTTTAAAAAAAAATTCTAAGCTCTCCTGAGGAACCCTAAGCCTCAAGCCCTGGTTTAGCTGGTCTGTTGCGGTTTCAGCTTGGAGCTGCTGGGTTTCGAGTTTGGTGGCCTTGTGCTTCTAGTGCAGGCTTTGGGGTCTGGGGTTTTAGGCTTCGTGGGTTTCTGGTTTCGTTTTCGGAGCTTCGGGCTTGAGGCTTGAGGCTTGGGGAGGAGCTTCGCGGTTTAGGCTGCAGGAGTAGGTTCGGAAGCAACGCCGAGAAAGGCAGCCCTGTTCTCTCACTGGAGGAGCACTACGAACAGATATCCCCACTAACTCAGATGCGAGCCTAGCCCTCCAAGCGATTCAGGACGTAGTGTCTAGGAAAACAACTTACTATAACAACCCTCTTTGAAGCCCTTCAAAACTCCAACAAGCCTTGTACAACAAACTCTGTAAACCCATGTGTGCAGCTTACATAAACCGATATAATTCTAACAGCTGGGAGTTTCCGAAAATAGGGGGCCCTAATATAGTACCCTAAATAGTAGGATCCTTACTATAAGGACCCCAAAATCAGGTGCCCCCAATTTTCGGAAACTCCCACCAAAGCCCTTTCAAGCCTTCTAAAAGCAAAAAACTTAGGACTCCCAATGCCCAGCGTCGCTGCAAATGTTCTTCCGCTGTCGCTCCCTGACTTTGGGAAACGGAGGTTAAGAGTTTTAGGGTTTAGGGATTTAGGCTTTTATGGGCTTCAAGGTTCAAAGTTTTGGGGTTTTACGGTCTAGGCTATAGGGTATAAGGTGTTAAATTAGAATTTTCAGGTTCCGGGTTTGAAGATGCAGGGCTTGTTTCTTGGATTAGGGCTCCATGGCAGTGTAGTATCCACTCGGGCCTAAACCTAAACCCTAAACCCTAAACCGTTCCTGTAAGGCTTACCGGACGGGTTCAGGGTTGAGCGGCCTGTGGATCTTATAGGGCTCTGTCGGGCTTTGCTGGCGGTTTAGGGTTTAGGGTTTTATCGGTAAAGACCGTCTGTGTCTTTTGTGTTTGGCATTGGGGGGACTTGGGGTTCTGGGGAGGTATGGGTTCGGATGCAGGGCACGGGCCTGCGAGAGTTTAGGGCGTGCGGAGCTCTTAAACTCTGAACACTACGCCCTGAACCAAACTTAGCCCAAACCCGAGACCGAGAGTTCACCCGGCACCCCTAATCAAGAAAAACACGTTCCACAACTGCTGGAAGCCACGAAATACCCTCAACACCTGAAGCCCTAATCCGCGAGGATTACTAAACACAAGCACAAATGGCGCAAACCCGCATCAACTCTATTGTGATATTGGGCTTCGGTTTAGGATGCATCTTGGTGTAGGCTCAGGCTTTTGTTTTTCTTTGTGCCGGATTTACAAGCCAGTGCTCATCTCCGAGCAGGATCTCAAGCTTCCGTTTTTCGTCGGTATGGGTGAAGCGCAGGCTTGTCCACCACTGAATACGGCTTGTTTAAATGGCGCGTAGGAATTAGAGTGTCAGGCTCAGACAGGGTTGCCAACATAGGCACTTTAAATAGTTTATAGATTCGAGTAATTAGGGTTTGATAATAAACTACACAATTAAGAAGGAAGCCTAATCACAAGAACATATTACCATCTATTCAAGTCCCGATTCTATTCTTGTTGCGTGACTTGTGCGCTCTTTCGCATTTCATGTGAAGACCCTGTGCCAGAATGGGGTCCGGGCTTGTTTCTTTTTAAGATGAACCTAGCGGGTTTGAGATTTAGGCTTCATGGCTTAGTCTAGCTTCGATGAAATGCTGAGGTCGGGATTCGATCCCTTCAGGTGTTGTCCTTGAAGCTTTTTTTCGCGATATTAACATCCAGCCCATGATCATAAGAGTTGCAGCCTCGACAAGGGGTCGTGGGGTCTATGGTTAAAACGGCTAAGAAGTGGAAGGATGCAGTCAATTGACCGTTGACGTTCAAGATTAAGATTCCCAATCACCCAAACCCTAAACCCCAAACCTCACACACTAAACCCTGAACTCCAAACCCCACACCCTAAAGTCGAGACGCCCGAAACCCCAAGCCCGCGCCCGCCTTGCAGCGGCTATGTACCCACCACCCTATAAAGTCTAGAAGCCCGAAACAGGAGGTTAAAAGCAAAAACAAAACCGACCGCCCTTAAAAGGATCATGCGACTTAGATTAGTAAGTAGGTTATAATTGGGGTTATAAGTCATAAGTCCCCTAAGTGGGGTTGTCCTGCCTTGCAGCAGCCATGTACTGCATCTCGAGCTTGGAGTAATTCGGCACCCAGAGCTTCTGCTCGACGAGGTCCTGGCGCCAGGATAAGGTTTAGGGTTTAGGGTTTAGGGTTTTAGGGTTACTATATAGTGAACCCCAGAAAGTTGGAACATGGCTTTAGGAGGACTAGTGCTAGGATCCCTTATACTTTACCTTAAGGGCATGAGGATAATGATGTTCCGACTTTCTGGCTTCTACTGTAAGCGTTCTTACCAGGGACGCAGGATAAGGGATACCGTAAATGGTTCTACCTAAAGGGTCATACCCTACCCCTGCGTTAGGGTAGTTTTGTGGTTCGGATCTGTTATATAAACAAATAGGTACCGTAGGGTTCTTTACAAGGCATACCATAAGAAATGTACTAGACAGATTCTTCTAAGGGCTCCCAAGAGAGGTCTTTTGCTAGAAGGGTTCCTATAAAGGTTACTATAAGGGAGTTCGACTGTCCGAGGGGATGGCCAGCGCTCGGCGCACACAGTGCTTGATGGCGTAGTCAGACCATTCTTGATTGAGAGCTTGAGTGAAAAATCCACTGCTTGGTAGGCTGCCTTTCTCCCAGGACTGAGGGCGAACAAGNCAGCGCTCGGCGCACACAGTGCTTGATGGCGTAGTCAGACCATTCTTGATTGAGAGCTTGAGTGAAAAATCCACTGCTTGGTAGGCTGCCTTTCTCCCAGGACTGAGGGCGAACAAGACCTTCGTGAAGAATGTAGGGCAGAGCCTTCCAGTCCGTGCCATGCCCCCAGGTCAGGTAGCAGCTGAGAGCACCCTCAGCAGCTGCATCCTTGAAGTAGGCGTGGGGCTTCACAGGGATCGGGATAAAGGTGGCTTTCCAGCCTATTCCTTCCCACTGCAAGATTTCGCGTTGTGGGTCAGGTTCAACCTCTGCCATAGCCAAGGCTCGAAAGAGGCGGAGGCCAATGCTCTTGGGAAGGTCCATGAGGGACGGGTGCAGCGATATAAAGTTGTCCGCTGCAAGAGCAACCGCTTCATCGGCTGGGATGCTGTCGATTCAACCCTACTCAGCTGCTCACGACGTTTACCTGCCCTGCTACTACAAGCATGCATGTCCGATACCCTTATATACACCCCAAACCCTGAATCGGCATAACTTAAAACTGCAAGCATGGCACAATCCGGCCCTCAACTCAAACATTATGATTTTACATGGTGGGAGCGTTCAGTCTCTTGCAACAAACGAGGCCTTTTGACTCCAATGCCTTTCTAACTCCTCAGTCGTCGTTCAGGCAAGCCTACAAACTGGGGGATGGCCGTTTAGGGTTTAGGGTTTAGGGTGCGTCAGCAGTTTTCGGTGTTTACGGCTCTGTTTTCACGAGTTAGACCTCAAAGGTCAGCGAATACGCCTCTTAAGACTATGTTGTTTAGGAGCGGCTCCTCATCTTCATCGAACTCCTCTTCGTCCTGTGCAGGCTCAAGAAAAATCAGGATACGGTCTGGGTTCTTGGCGCAAGCTATCGGGCTTAGGGATCAGGGCTCTGGGCAGACAACTCAGGGTAATGGATATCTTCGGGTGTATGTAGGATATGAAGATCTACGTTTACTCTGCAGGGTCGATCATATCCTTGCAATCTAATGAAAGCTGATCTTGCTGTAGGACTTTGAGATTCAAGAGGCTGTGTCAGCAGCATGATCAAAGGAACTCATCATCAAACTCCACATAGGGTGAAGCGTCAGCACGTGAACACGTGGTTGGAGCTTCATTAATAAGCAGGACAAAAACTCTTCACAAGCATTTCGAATCACCGTCGCCTTGTTGCGACCAGCGCATCCGAGAACCTGCAACCATCACCTCAAAACCCCGACGAACTGCTTAAGAACTTAGGGCCTACACCACAACAGAAAAATCCAAGCCCCAGACCCTGAGGTCCAAGTAGAACTCCCCCTAATCCAGATTTGATACCCTAAACGCCCTAAACCCTGAACCGCAAGGACCGAGGCTGGAGGGCCTCACTTGCCTTGGAAGCTTCCGAAAACGAGGGATCCCTACAGACGACGTGAATGTGCGACCCTTACTGTATTGTCAAGACCCACCCTCCCTGCGCTTGTTTTTAAACATGTTTACCAGGAAGATTATGCTAGAATGTGGCTTTGTGGGGCCGAACCATCTTAGTATGCAGGTAGCATCGCTACATAGGTAGTACGAGCCCATGTTCTTAATTTGAAGATTGTTTTTGATTCGTCACACCGAGACATGATATATGGGCCAAAGAAGGTCTTGGCGTGTCAGCCTCTACTTTTGTTCTGCCAGGGCCTCCAAGATACCATTGATAGAGACGCCTTATTGGAGTCCCTGGCAGAGGCTATTGAAGGTCTCATTCATGATGCTTGGAAGGGGGTGCTCTAATACTAAGGAGTTGCCCGGAGATAGAGTTGCATACAAACATGGACTACCTAGACCTAATGTGCTCGGAAGATTCGGAAGCAACACCTTATACCTTGCCCAAGAATTGAAACAGCGGAGTCTAGTGCTTGGGGCTTGCGATTGAGTATTTAGGCTTGGGCCAATCCAGAAGCAAACACAACGGAGCTGCGGCTGGTCTGTTCAGGAACTAGGACTTGTTAACCCCTAACAAAACCCCTTATTAATTACACCCTACACCCGAATATTAGACTCTAAAAGTTCCAGCTCGATGCCCCTCCATTGAAAGACCGCCACACCGCCACGTTCAACCGCAAGCTGCTGAAAGGCTGCCTCATCCACTGCCTCCTCCTCATCATCCATCCCCGGTTCTGGGCAGGCGCGTACCCTAAACGCTAAACCGTAGTCGGGTTGTTGCTTCGGGAAATTTGAGTGGGAAAGACATTCTCCCTGCTGCGACTGATCTTTCGAAATACAATAGTGTAGCGGGCCTCAATGATTTTATACAGGGACATACAGGGACTCTAAGGAAAAAGTGAATTACATACTAATTATTTCCCGCCCGTACGATGTTAACAAGATGTTCTAGGGCTCAATTGCCTTTGCTCTCGGAGATAAGACTGCTTATGCCAACAACAACTCTAGCCGTAGCCGCAGGCCAGGGTGTAGAAGAAGGTCAAGCCAATCAGTGTCTTAAAGGCTGGGTTTAGTCTCGTTGCTACCCAACGACCCTTACTGAGCCTCGTTAGACCTGAAGCTAGACTGGTCATTGCGACTGCTGACACCAGAACGGCTTTGTGGCACGATACCGGCGATGCCGAGGAGGGCATCGGCGTGTCCCTCCTCGACATTCAGCATTGTGGCCTTGCCTGTTGTGGGCGATGCTGCCATGGGCGAGCACTTCCAGAGACCGCTCCGTCGTCGGCAGAGAGTAATGCAGGATCTTCAAAAAACGACATCAACCTCAATATTGATGAACATGACGCTAACCTCAACCGAATGAACTGATCTCAGTTTCAATCCCATAACCCTGCAACCTCGAACAAAGCCCTAGAGCCCTAGACCCTGAAGCCTAAACCCCGAAAGCCCCATGATTCCTCTCTATCGATCCCTCTATCGATCCACCGCGATTGTCCCGACGTTACGGGGGGGGGGGGGTTNCCCCCCGCGCGCCCACACCCCCAAACCCCCCCTATTTTCCCCTCTCTCTCCCCCCTTACCCCCCCCCCGCGTTTCCCCCGCTTTCCGGGGGGGGGGGGGTTTGCAGCGTGTGCGCCTAAGCCTGACCTGCTATCTGATAGAGAATTGCTGTAGGACTTCAAGGTTTACGGGTAAGCGGTTTAGGGCTTAAGAATTAGAATAGGGCTATTGCGGGACGATGATATTGTAGGTATGTGCTCTATAAGGCTTCCTACAGAGGTCTCGAGGGGCTCCATAAGGTTTACCTAGGGTCTCCATTGTAGTTCCTTTTTATGGTTAGCCAGTTTTATGGTTAGGAGCCTACAAAAAACAATGTTAACCAAAAAAGGAACTACAATGGAGACTCTAGGTAGCGGTTGATGGCTAGGGGCTTAGAACTTGAAGTGCAGGGTTCTAAGCCGACATTCCCACATCCCGACGCCCCATCTTCCTGCAAAAGCTTGCAAACCGACGCTCGAGCCACGAATATCAAAAGGATCAGGACGTCTTGAAAAGTTCATTGATTGATGCTCTCGGCGTCTGCGGATTTGAATTTGGGAGCTTGGGAGTTCTAGGAGCATCAGAATAAAAACCCTATTGTAGATCCCTTATAGAACCCTTTAAAAAGAACCCTAGTCCAATCATGTAAGGCCCCAATAGTAAAGCTTTCATAATATAAGGATTATATAGGGAGCATACTGATTATACTACCCCAAAAGGTTAAAGGGTACCTACTCTACTACTAGGGAGTTCTAGGGTAAAGCAAGCTGCCATCCCCCGAGGCGGAGCGAAGGAAGGTCTCCTGCCACTCGGCGGAGAGGGTACTGCTTGGAGGTTCACGGGTAGTTATAAGGGATCCTTTAAGGGTCCCTTTAAAGGGATCTATAGGGATTCTATACGGGTATAGGGTTTAGGGCCTACTTGGAGGTTCATGGGTAGGTATAAGTGGGGGTATAAGTCCCCTAATATAGGTTATAACCATAGCTATCCTACTTATGACCCTACTTAGAACTACCCATGAGCCTCCAAGTACAGGGGCCTTTATTATTGGACCAGGGTTTCATCGGGTTCCTCTTTCGGATCCGATAAGGTTTCTTGAAAGGGCTTACTATAAGGGATACTATAAGGGTACTATAAAGGGGCCTAAATAATTAGAATAATGTTTTGGGGTCTATCATACTGTTACTGTACTTATAATGCGGAACCCCCATAGTATTGGTAGTTTTTTAAATGGGTAAGACTCGGAGGGAGCACCACCCCCTAATCTCGCAACCACAAGGTATAAACTCCAAGCCACACCTCATCCATGCGGTTCTATAGCCGGGAGCCACAGTGGCTAAAGGTTTGAAGTGCATGTGGACACCCACCCCCGAAGCCCGCGTACCAGTTGCATTCAGGCCCGCTCCAAACAAGCCAAATTCCTTAGGCCAAGACGCTCCTGAAGAAGGAATCCCCAATATAGGGTCAGTCTAAACTGAGTTCCTTCGTAAGGAATCCTGAGGTAGGGTGCTGAATTCGAGAACTTGTGGCGGCACTCGACTCCTGAAGGCTTTGCCCGAAAGCATGATAAACACCTCCAAACGGCCAAACTTTTCAGTACCTAGTCTAGGGTGAAGCCTGAAACGGTTTTGGGGCATCCTGGGTGCCACAAGAAGAAGGACCAAGCTGTTGAAGCTTGAAGGGGGCTTGGGGCCAGTTTAGGGTCTAGCTAGGAGGTGGTTTGATCAGATTTCAAGCCACAAGCCCTACAAAGCCATAGAACGACGAGGATGCTCTGATGAGTCCATGTGGCGTGGAGCCTCGAAACAACACACTAAAGCAAACTAAGCAGTCATACCCGAATCCCAAGCTCATCGAAACTACTCTCACCGAGGCTTGAAAGGTTTAGGGCTGAGAACTTGAGAAACCCGATGAACAGCACACTCCGCAGCATCCACAAGCTGAAGTGCCTCGGATCGACAAACATCTTTAGAATTGTCGTACCCTAAACCCTTCCTAAACCTGATACCCTAAACTCTCGTCCATGAGGACCTATCCTTCGCTCACTATCCGGGCTGCAGGAAGTGACATCCCAAGCGAGCTGAAGGAGCCTCATATAGGGACCTGCATGATTAGAGTAGGGTGTTGGGCAATACCACTAAGGATCCCTAAGGGATAATTAAATATGGGTAATTATTGAGGCTTCTATAGTGTTCACGATAGCTCGTTCTGGGCCGGCGCACCTGCTGCAATTGCTGCTCCTGCTCCAGGCGCAGGGCCTGCAAACCAAGAATTCAACGGCCTTAATTGGATTTTCCCAGAGAGCCCAATACCCCTTAATTAAGGAATATAGCTTAAATCATAATATGAAGCCCTATATAATTTAAGCCATTATATTCCTTAATTAAGGGGTATTGGGCTCTCTGGGTTGGGCTTCATGATTGCAGAGCTTTTCTGGGCTCAAAGGTTCAGGGAATTAGGGTTTAACTCTTTGAGGGCTTTACCGGGTGCAGGAGGTGGTTCTGGTATGTGACCCCGATTTCGGGGTTCAAGCGCTGCAGATTGGGAGTTCTGGGTTTCAGGGCGTGATTCGGGCTCAACGCGCAAAATGAAATGGGTTTATGATCTGGATGTGGGAAGCTTATAGTATAGGCATACTAAAGAGACCTAAGGAATCAATTTGGTATTTCTGCTTCAGGAGCTGCGATTAATGCAACATGTGAGAAAAGCTTTTCGGGCTCCTTTCATCAGTGAGGAGAGCGATAAACAAATCCGTTCTGACCATCAGGCCTAGAACATTGAGGGCCCTGAGACAAAACACGCGAAGCAATGGGCCACAGACTTGGTTGAGCCTGAACCTGTGACCTTTGGAATACAACATCTCCTCATCTTGGATCGAGCCTGATTGTGCTCAGAAGATTCCTCCAAACACCAGCTTCGAAGCGCTTGTTCAGACGAGACTCAAGATACTCCACTCCCTTCTCCAAAAAGAACGCAAACTAACAGCACACAGAAACACAAACACCCAAAGTAAGCCTTAAACCCTAAACCCAAAACGAGCCTTAAACCCACAAGCTAATCAACTGCGCAAAACCCCGCCATGAGGCGAACGGGGCCTCTGCTAACTCCTCTTCCTCGTTGGGCAGCTGAGCCTCTTTCCACTGCTCGATCCTGTGTTTCGGCATGTCAGAGGCAAAGCTGTGAGTGAAACTCAAACAAGTGATGGTGATGGAGATGGCGATGACGACGACGACGAGGATGATGATGCTGATGATAAAGAGGATCACGATGTTGTTGCTGTTGATGATGGGTGGGGTGATGTTGATGTTGATATGCTGATATTATCATGATGTTGTTTCTGATGATGAGGTGCTGGTGCTGGTGGTGATGATGACAAGAACCCTAGCGTTTCTGATGATGGTCGATGCTGACGATGATGGCTATCATAATACTAATGATGATGATGGTACTGATGATGATGGTAATGGTGCTGGTGGTAATGATGACAAAAATCATAATGTTGATGATGATGATGATGAAGATGATGATTGTGTTGCTGATGATGGTGATGGTGTCCGTAACGAGGCTGCTACTTCACTTTGGGGTGTATATCTGAATCTCACGTATACTTCTGACGAAAGCGCGAAACCCTAAAGCCTCAAGCCCCAAGACCCTAAACCTCTAAGCCACTTCGTTCAAACCAAAACCTGCGCACCTTCGTGGTTTGGGCCTCAGGCACGGAAATCCCTAAATCCCTTGCCAGCCCTAATCTTTACGGCCGGCAAAACCCCGAACTCCAGNCTAAGCCACTTCGTTCAAACCAAAACCTGCGCACCTTCGTGGTTTGGGCCTCAGGCACGGAAATCCCTAAATCCCTTGCCAGCCCTAATCTTTACGGCCGGCAAAACCCCGAACTCCAGAAATCTGAGTTTTCTTAGCCCCAGGCAGAAGGGTTGAGGGCACCCGAAATCCTGAACCCTAAAGTGTTTTGCAGGCTCTTTGCAGGCTTAGCCTGCTACACCTTTGCACCTTGGGGATCTGTACAAGGGCCAGCCGTAGGTTCCTAAGTTGTAAGGAAAGGCATCTGCACATAATACAGGAGTGCTAATAATGAGAATGCTCTTCACCCATACCTAACCAAGTCGTTAAGGATCGCTTGAGGCCCCAGCGCCCGTGGCACAAGGGCATCTTCAGATCTCCGGAGACCACTCAGGATGCAAGGTAACACGGACAGCCAGGGAAATGGATAGACATGGCATAAGATGGAGGCCTCAATAATTAGGATAGGGTTATGAAAGATATCGCAGTATAACCATAATTAGGAACCCTTAGGAACAACATTAGTCGTTCCCAGCCGGTCATCGCTCTGTACATGGCGGCGCCTGGTTGACCAGACCGCCCCGGATGACCTTTTCAGACCCTGGCAGCGCCTGGCACACAGGGGCTTGGGTAGATAAGTGGCTCGCCTGAGGCCATGGGTACCTCGGACGTGCCACGGATCATGGACAACGGCCCACGCTAAAAAAGCGGACAGGTGATGGACACCAAAACCGCTGGCGCTACAGCCGCTGCGGACTTGAGAACTGCATATGAAACTGCAGAGGCTCCATCATCACTCGAAGCTCCACACTCATCTGTATCATCTCGGCCAACTTCGCTGTGAACAGGTGAGGCACAAAGGACGCCATGGAGACCGCCTAAACTCCAGTCATGCCAGAGCTTATCCGAGTTGATCACAATATGTGTTTCATCCATCAGTCCGTCAATGTCTGCAGTTACTGCCGGCTGCCACCAGGGAGTCCCATCGCTCCAGCTCCAGACGCCATGACCATCGCCCTGGGCGCCGATCCACGCGGTCCCGGTGAAGCCACGAAGAAAAGCGGTCGCTATCCTGTTTTCTTCTTCGCTGTGAAGGCTTGCTATCGTGGAATAAAGCCCTTCACAAAATTTCACAGAGTTACCGTAGCCGCGATTCTGAACATCATAAAAGAAGCACCGGTCTCCCACACGAGTCCAGCCGTTGCTACAAAACGTGGAGATGTTATTGGCTGAAATGGCCACAGCTGGGCTTTCAAAGGATGCGGCACAGAGGACTCCGTGCAGAGCACTGCCGTTTCCCCAGTCGTACCAAAGCCGATCATTGCCCTTGATGACTACTCGAGTGTCTTCAATCCCAAGTAGGCCACCATTGGTATGAGGTTGCCACCATGCGGTTCCATCATGCCAGCTCCACACTTCATTGCCCTTAGTCTCTGCGCCGATGTACGCCGTCCTGCCGCAGGCGGAGGGGAGCAGGGCAGTCACGCCGACGTTTTCTGATTCGCCACGGATGCTTGCAATGACGGAGCCCATGCCTTCACAATATGATACAGAGTTGTCGTAGGTGCGCTTTTCGCCACTGTAGTGGAAGCACCTGGTGCCTATCCGGGTCCATCCTGCTGCACAGACAGAAGACTCAGCAGATGTTGTGGTAGTTTGACCCTCCGATGTTGTAGTTGTTGACTCTGTTTGGCCCCCATCGCCACGCAGAACGGGCAGCAGAAGATGCAAGCTGATGACCCATAGCGTTTGCAGCATAACGGACATCAGGACGCTNTGACCCTCCGATGTTGTAGTTGTTGACTCTGTTTGGCCCCCATCGCCACGCAGAACGGGCAGCAGAAGATGCAAGCTGATGACCCATAGCGTTTGCAGCATAACGGACATCAGGACGCTGGGGTGAATTGCTGCTGCCGGTACTCCTCTTCATTCTATTCTTGTTCTTCGTTCCTTGCTCTAGTGAACTCTTACTCGAAGACCTGCCGTAGGGACGACGTCATCTGAGAACTGCAGGTTTGAGACTCAACAAGGTCAAGGTTGACCGAGAGCTGACTGCTTGAAGAATGGCACTGGTCTGCACTTGGCAGTTATGGCCTCTCGCACTGGAAGGCATTGGCTTCAGGGTTCTACAGGGTGCTCCAAGGCGGACTGCCTGCCTGCTATGGCCCGACTCTAAGCACTCAGGGACAACTTCAATCTGCTGAAGGGCTCGTGTCTTCCGCCACCGCGTCGCGGCGTAATATATATAGTGACGGTGAAGTGCAGGACAGAAGAGCAGGCTTGAACTGCCCGATGGTTTATGGCTAGCTGTACTTAGTAGTCTTTCGATGACATTGGGTGGCCTCCAACCCTAAAACAGCACTAGAGGTATGTAGCCTGCAGAACAATCCACACCATGCATCTACCCATGACCCTCAAGACAGTTCTAGTTAATCCAGTTTTGTCTTTGGTCACTGACGACGACTTGTTAAACACGAACCTCGTACAAACGGCATCGAAACCGCAGGTCTGGCCTTATGCTTTCTCGCTGCACTCGGCAAAGCTGCTCTTGCGCCTGTGGCATTGTGTCTCTAAACAGCGAAAAGCGCCTGACTCTTAACCACACTCAGCGACTCACCAGTGCACAGCGACTCCAAGCCCGAATCGCGGGAGAGGCACCGATTTACCAAGCAGACTGACCTCCGCAAACAGAATGCAAGTGACAGTCGTGCTGAACAACCGGGTCGAATCCCATTCCAATCTCCCTTCAATCCTAATTCTGCAAACCCGCGCTGGAGGGCTGGTCTCACTTCCTCCGAGAATAAGCAGCATGTGCGCCTTTACGCGGGCACGCTCCGAATGCTCCAACTTGAGCCTTCGCAGAAGAAGAAGAGATACTCTTGTGCCAACCACGAAGGAGTCCAACAATGCCGCAACATTCATGCACCATGTCAGGAGGATGGCGGTGATGCTGAGAAACGATTATGACGGAGGATGATTCAAGTCATACACGCGCAAGTGTGCCGGTGCGGTGTGGCAAAAAAGGAAAAGGCGCAGCAAAACGGCGCTCACGGAAACGCACACACTCAGGCCCTCCCACTCAATCACTCCGCCCTCCTTTTCGCAAAAAATCTCCCCACTTGGCAACTATCCTAAAGTTTCCCAAATCCTGCCCCTAAACCCTACAAGCCCTTTAAAACCCTACAAAACCCTGAACCCGACACGCAAAAACCCCTTGTTTTGGGAGGCGCCGGAGTTTGGCGCAACTTGGGCAGCCCAGGCCCAGGGCAATGTCGGAGGAGTCGCGCCTGGAAGCTGCTCGCAGCCAACTGAAAAAGACTTGCATATTATAGGGGCCTTAGTAATAAGAATAGGGTTCCGCCCATGATACTGTAATGATAATAAGGAGCCATTTTTGGGGTTAGAGGAAGATAGAAATCATGTTAGGGTCCTTGTAATAAGAAGCTAACTCAAAAGACTTGCGTACCTTTTTGGAGTTACTAGTAGAGGAAGTTAGAGTTAGAGGTCATTTTTAGGGTCCTTGTAATAAGAAGCTTCCTGCTCAGAGTGTATATTAAGGTTCCTGCAGTTCCTCAAACTCGCATTTTGTCCCTTTCGGAGTAGAGTGCGATGTAGGGTGTCAGGCCTTACGGCTTGCGACTAGGGGTTCACGACTTCATGCTTCCTGGGCAGGCTCCACATCTTGGCTTGCAAAAGCACCAGAGACACCCTGAATCCTAGACTTGACCGTCCAGTTGCCACGAATTGCGAGAAAACTCATGTTTCGAACGATTGCAAAGGAACCTTAAATGAGAGCCCAGGTATTAGAAGAACACCTGTCGAGTAACAGTCCTGACGGCCGGACCCCCAACCACACTCTCTGCCTCTTCTTGTCGCAAAACCTGGTTCTGAACCCGCTGGAGTGTCGTCCTGGCCTGGTGTCAGGGATGCTGGCATCCACGTCCACCTGATTCAGCCGGAGATTTGGAGATCCGGTGGTCTTCGAGTTGAGGGATTCATTCTTGGTTGAGGGTTTCTGTGCAGAGTCAGGGCTAAGCACAGTATGCTTCGGGCTGAGGTTTGCGGTGTGAGCATGGCTTGGGCTTGAAGACTCATCACTCCAAGCCGGGGGGCATCCAGGGTCCAGGGCAAGGACCAGAAGCATTCCACTACTCCTCAACGTGTCGCAACAAAGGATCGCAATCCTCCGCAGCGAGCGATTGCTTTCTCCAAGTGCTCGAGTTGATCCCAATATGTAGAAATGCACATCCCCACAAAGCCCCAATTATGATGGCCGGTGTCAGCTTAGTCGTCTGCCGACTTCTGACATGACAGATTGCAACTGCACCTGCACCGTCAAAGATGTAACTGCGTTCCAACTGCTTGTGCACCAACGCAGATTCACATAAATCCGACAGGCGCAGGGTCCAATTCCCAATGTCGACTCAAGGCCTCTTCATCGTAGCTCGCACGCTTCAGAGCGCCGCAGTGTGTCCGGGGCCTGATGGCTGGGAGTGGTTGTGGCAGAACGGCAGCGAGCCGCGGACTGCGTCGACGTCAGACCTCGTCTTTCTCCATAGAAGCCCAAACGCACTTTTCCAAACCCCGCATCCGCTAGGTTGAAACAAACGATACATCCCTCCTTCCCTAACGGCTAACGAAATCTTTCAATCACCGCTCAGACCTTGAATGCTGAAACCACAGATCCTGCGCTCTTTCCTGCAAGTGCATGATGGCCCTGAATCGAGGTGCATAAGTCAGGAAGTCAGATCACCAGCTGCCAGCCAAAGAGACCCGGAACCTCCAGATCTAAAGCCATCTTGAAACTCCAAGACTGAAACCAACAACTTGCGTCCGCAAGGCCTAGACAATAAACCCCAAAATCTCAACTCCGCAAACCTTCAAAGGACACCTCACCCTGTACTCCTAGAACAAGACATCTTGGACCGAAGCCTCTCGAGCTCCGTCTGCTCTGGCTCCCGACTCTTTATTGGCTGCAGCTCAGGCCTTCTCACGGCAGTTCGGAGAAGCTTTGAATCTGCTAACATGACAGCAGAAGGCATGTGAAGGTTTGCTGCATAGTCGCAAACTCGTCGTGGTTTAGATGTCTCGGACAAGGTGCTGCGAAGTCTGGGGCTTTTGGACTTTTTCAAACATGCGACGCTCTACAGCCCGAAAATCATGCAGCTGGCAGATTCCGCGAGATAACCCGCCTGGCACGTGGAGTTTCGAGCTCTGGCGTCTGCGTTTCCGACCCGCTCGGAGAGCGGGATTGGAGCAATCCTGCTTGCGTCACGGCATGGAATATGACTACAACGGATTTTTTACAATGTGTGAAGAGTAGAAGTCAGCTATTGTCGCAATAGCAGTAGTTGTAGCAGTAGGAGTACATGCAGAAGCAGCAGCAGCAGTAGTCGTAGTGGTAGTGGCCGTAGCAGCCAGTATCAGAATAAGCACAAGCAGTAGTAGTAACCCCAGTAGCAGTAGCAGTAGCAGTAGTAGTAGTAGTAGTAGTAGTAGTAGTAGTAGTAGTAGTAGTAGTAGTATTAGCAGGAGTGGTAGTAGCAGTAGTAGTAGTAGTAGTTGTAGTAGTTAGTAGTAGTAGTAGTAGCAGTAGTAGTCGTCGTAGTCGTAGTAGTAGTAGTAGTAGTCATAGCAGTCGTAGTAGTAGTAGTAGTACTAACAGGGCCGCGTGAAGTTAACCCCACTAGGAAGTTGGGTTAACTTGTTTCTTAGTTGGGTTAACTTGTGTTCTTAGTTGGGTTAACTTCTGCTATACTTGGCGAACTTACTAAGTTCTTACCGGACTTACTAACTTCCGGTGGTTTTTTTGTGTAGCTGAAAACACCACAAAAACCGGAACTTATCCGGAACTTATCCGGTACCCAAAAACATAAGATTTTTGCACAACTTGAAGTTGCACTTGTTTGCGGCAACACAAATTTCAAAAATGTATATATACATATAAACGCGGTCGTGCCGCCCTCCAAAACAAAACATGCGTGGCTTTGCACTCGCCGCGGTTGAGCCGCACCGCAGGCAAAAAAGTGTTTGCACGTGGCTGCATGCGTTGCTTGCAGAAGTTTGCCATGCACGGTGGGGTTATATATAAAGGCGGTTGGGCCGCAGAATTTTGACCTTGGCGGTTGGGCCGCAGATGTGTTTGTGTCCGGCGGTTGGGCCGCAGAATTTTTGTATATATTTGCCGTGAAGCACTGTTGCTCGCAGCGCATGCAGGCATGACAGCATGCATGGTGCATCAGCAGCACACCCGCAGGCACTCATGTATTGTACTTTTCGCACGAGCCGCATGCGTGTCTATATGGTGGGATAGCCAATGGGCCGGTTGGGCCGGCGGAAATGGCTCGAATGACTGGGGGTCGGCCTGGGCAGAGACGGCCCACAGCGCAGACCCCCAGCCCGCGGTCGAGAGGAGCCGGCGCCGGAGCTATCTATAGCTCCTCGAACCAGCAGGCCAGCGGTGGTGCCGCAAACAGAGACCGGCAGGAGGGCCGCGGTCGCGGTCGTGCCGCCCGCAGAAGGCGCAAGCCAAAGAAGCAGGCCTCTCGCGTGGAGCGGCAGTTGGGCATCCGTCGCCCATGTGGCAGCTCCTTTGGGCCAACATGGACGCCTGCGCAGCAGCCGCCTGGGTGCTCTGGGAGGTCATAGACCTGGATTGATTCGGTCCAGGTCTATCACCTCCCAGACCACCCAATCTAAACCTCCATGGCCCAAGGGTACAGGACTCAGTGTCGATCAGCTTCCAGTAATGCACAACCCTTCTGTAATGATTGACAACAATTGGCAACACCTGGTCAGGAATTGTTGCCGGTCGAGCTCCTTGGGTGGTCTCCAGCACCATCTGGTCGGACGTCATAGAGCTGGACTGACTGAGTCAGTCCAGCTCTATGATGTCTGGAGGTCTTGCAGCGGCAGCTCCTTGAGCCTATGGGTCCTCCTCCCCCACGTGCAGGCGCAGCGGTGGAGCCGCAAGAAGCAGCGGTCGAGCCGCCTGCTGTCCCGGCAACAAGCGCGCCGGCCGCTGCGAAGCCGTCGGCGCCTGCACCAAAGGCTGCGGTTGTGCCGAGCGAGCCAGTGCCCAAGCCCAAGCCTTCGCGCGGCCAGTCTGCCAGGTTTCGCGCTTAAGGCTGAGGCAAAGCCAGCGGTTGTGCCGCAAGAGACTGACCCGCCCTTGTCTGAGGCGGTGGCGCCGCAGGAAGAGCCGAAGCCGGCAGCGTCAAAGCCCGCGGTTGCGCCGCAAGAGACTGGCACGCAGCTTCGCCTGGCGCAGCACTCGCGGTTGCGCTGCATGTTTCACCGGCTCGGCTGAAGCATTGAGGCGCATCATGCAGATAGACCCGCGTGAGTGGGACGAATGAAAAAAGATGTGCCAGTGCTTCAAAGTGGCGGTCGGTCCGCAGTTTTTCTATAATATAAATATAAAAATATATATATATATATATATATATATATATATATATATACACACATGTTTTGTTTTGTGTGTTTGCACGTGGGGAGCGGTCGGGCCGCAGCAGCATCATGGCGGTTGGCCCGCAGTGTATGTATATATATATATATAGCCGCCGTGCCTGAACAGGTGAAGGCTCAAACACCCGAAGCGGGGACTTGGAGTTGCCAAAAGCAGCGAAAGAAACAAATATATGATATATACAGAGCACTGTAGTTTCGGTTTTTACTCCTCTCGCCATGCCATGGCTTTGGGTGGACGGTTGGGGCGGTTGGGCCGGAGATCCTTGGCAACGCCGACGCTGGGACGCAGACTGGGGCGGTTGGGTCGCCGACAGTTGGCACGCCGGCGGTTGGGCGGAGCAAGGCGGTTGGGCCGCTGATGAGGAAGGTTGGGACGAGGAGGAAGAAGAAGAAGGAGAGGAAGAAGAGGAGGAGGAATAGGAGGAAGAAGAGGAAGAGCCAGGAGGAGGAAGAAGAGGAAGAAGAGGAGGAAGAAGAAGATGAGGAGGACGAGCAGGGCCGTCGAAGGCAAAGGAAAAGACCTTTCCCTTACACATCGACAAAACATGTCGTGAAAAGATGAAAAAGCTGGCCAAGGCGTACGGCGTCTCCCGCCGCGCTATTGAGCGGCAACTTGGCATTCACCGGCCAAGTACGCGGGCGCGAGCGGTAGGTCCGCAGCAGCGCCGTGTCGTTCAGAAGGACACGCCCAGCTCCTCCAGCTCCTCGTCTGCGGTGGAGCCGCAGTCAAAGCTGCCAAAGAACAAGCCTGCAGCAGAAGCGGTTGACCCGCCTGCGAACAAGCCTGCCGAAGCGGTTGTGAGCCGCCTGCAGAGCCGGATGCAGCAGCGGTTGAGCCGCCTGCTGCAAAAGAAGAAGAGGCGGAACTACTGCAGTCTGCAGTGACAGGGGAGGCGGTCGAGCCGCCAGCAGAACCGTTTGCGGCAGAGCCTGCAGTTCCCCTTAAGCAGGAACCTTCGCCGGATTATAATCCGATGGAGGAGGAGCCTGCTATAGTGGATTCACCGACCTCAGCGGCTGAGCCCGCGGAGGAGGAACTGCAGGACGCACCCGCGGCGGTTGAGCCGCAAACGTTGCAGGCGGAAGTGCCGGTTCCGCCGCCCTGGCCGTCTGCGTCTGCAGAGGGCTTTACAGCGGTTGCGCCGCAGGAACTGCCGAATACCACAGCGGTCATGGGCGAAGATGACCCAGAGATCAGCCGGCGTGGCATGGAAAACGAAAATCTGCACGTGTGCATGCCGTGTTTTCAGGTGTTTCAGCACCAGGGCGGTGGAGCCGCAGACCTCGGAAAACATCCATTGTGGCGATCGTGCCGCAGAAACCCTGCTAAAAATCCTTCAAAACGCCGAAACCCTGAATGTCTCTAAATGTCCCCTGATATATTTTGACTCTCAAAATCATGGACGGAGCCAATGTCCCCAAATGTCCCTTTTTGTCCCCGGTCATTTCACATGGTATGGGAACGCGATGTCTCCAAATGTCCCCCGCCAATAACACACCTCTTCGGGGACCTCCATGGGACCCCGGGATGGACCAAGTGTCCCGGAATGTCCCTTTTTGTCCCCAGCCATATTTGGACCCTCCAAATCCTGGCCGGGGCCGATGTCCCCGAAATGTCCCTGTTTGTCCCCAGGCATTTTAGGCATGTCACAGATTGGCGTGTTTGCTGCAGCGCTTGGGTTCCCAGTCTGCCGCCGTCTAGCTTGAAACCGGCCTTGGAAAATGGCCTCGCAGGCAGAACTTGCTGCTTTTGTGGCAAGCCGATGCCGCAGGAGGTTGACCAGAGCCGCTTCGGCAAACTCCACTGCCTGCTCTGCGATGGTTCGCAGGCAGCTGGGGGAGTGGCCTGTCGATGACTCAGGAGGAGAAGAACGACTTCTTCTCAAAAGCTGCGGTGGAGCGCGCAGCGCGGTCGGGCCGCTTCAACTGGCAGGTGGCGAAGGCGGCCTTGGAGGAGCATGGTGAGGAAAAGGGTGAACACGCGCTCGGGGGACCGTACTTGCCGCTCAAGGTGTGGCTGTGGCAGGCAACTACGAGTACTTGCCTCAGCAAGGCGACACGTACCAAGTGCAAGTGCACACGGCACTTGGCACTTGAGCGCGACCTCCGTACGGAGGTCCGCAAGCTTCTCCTGCAGCGGGAGTCCCAGTGCAGCCACACGCAAAGCTGAGGTGGAGCCTCAAGCGCAGGAGGAGGTCACTTGGGACGTGCCGGTGGTTCCGGCAGCACAGTCGCCGACGGTAGAGCCGTCCAGCTCTTCCAAGCTGTCGAAAGCCGAAGCCAAAGCAGCCAAGGAGGAGCAGAAGAAGCAGGACAAACTGACCAAGGCGGCGCAGAAGGCTTCCGAGTCGCTGTTGGCTGCAGCGACAAAGAACTTGCCGGTGGTCCGGCAGACGGAAGAGCGCCTCCGCAAAGCGGTCTCCCAGGCCGAGGTTGCCCTCGAGGAGACCGCAGCGCACAGCTCAAGCAGGTCAAGCTCTTCGTCAACCAGGCTGAAGCGGTTGTCCGCAAAGCGGCTGCCAGCAGCTGGTCGTTGAGGGCGACCTGGACCTGGCGCTCCTGCGCCACAACAAGGCCGCGGCAGGCTTCCTGAAGGGTTTGCTTGGTGAGGTGGCCGAGAAGAAGAAGGAAAAAAGTTCGGAGGCCAAAGCCAAAGCCAAAGGCCGCTGCCAAGCAGGCTTGAGAAGCGGTAGAGCCCGCATGCAGGTGGTCGTGCCACCGTGCTTTTGCCCAGAGACGCATGCGCGCAGCATGTGAGCAGGATCGGGCACCCAGCGTTTTCACCGAAGTTTGTGTTTCTGGACACTGCTTCCGAGCCACAGCGGCGCAGTTGCACGCCACGCGACTTTCACAGTGCGCGCAGGGGTTGCGCGACAAAAGAATTTATAAATGCTCGCAGCGGTGGCGGTGTAGCGACGCAGATCTGTGTTTTTCTTTTCTGCTGTGCATGCATGGCGGTCGAGCCGCAGATATATATATATATATGTATATTAATTTCATGCAATGGCTCAAGGAAAAACTTGCGCGACAAACATGCAAACACGGAACGTGATGTACAAAAACACGCATCCATGCACCGAAGCAACAACACAAAGAGCACGAGGCGCCATGCCATGGCAATGGGTGTCCGGTTGGGCCGGACGTTCCTGGCAGAGCGCCAGGGAGAGCTGGGCTGTCGGCTGACAGCTGGGATGCAGACTGGCATGGCGGTTGGGCCGACCAAGGCTGGGATGCATATAGGCAGGGCGGTTGGGCCGACCAAAGCTGGGATGCAGACTGGCAGGGCGGTTGGGCCGACCAAAACTGGTGGGAGGAGGAGGAGGACGAAGAAGAAGAGGAGGAGGATTGGCAGGGGCCAGCAGTGGAGGGCCTTCCGCGGCGGCCCGAAAAGGCCTGAGTAGGCGGGCCATGGAAAGAGCATATGGCATCAACAGGCCGGGTGGCAAGACTTCTTGGTACTACAAGCCGCAATGGAGGCGGGTGAATCGTGTGGTTGTGCCACCAGCACCGCAGCCTCCACCGTCTGAGCCAGATGCCGAGCCAGGAGCGGCTGCGCCGCCACGGCCTGCACCGCCGAAACCAGAAGCTGCGGTTGAGCCGTCAGCTGATGCAGCGGTTGAGACGCGACCACCGGCGTCTGCAGCAGCCGCTGCTTCAGTGCCTGCGGCTGAGCCTGCAGCAGCGGTTGAGCCGCGACCAACGGAGTCTGCAGCAGCAGCAGCGGTTGAGCCGCGACCAACGGAGTCTGTAGCAGCAGCAGCGGTGGAGCCGCGACCAACGGCGTCTGCAGCAGCAGCCGCTTCTTCTAGCTCGGGCTCTGTTGATCCGCAAGCCCCGGAAGGAGCAAGGGTCCTGCTGCCGTTGAACTTCTGACGAGACGGCGGCAGATGCATACTTTGCAACGCCACCATCGATGGTGCACATCTCATGTCGGAGAAGCACAGCAAGAAGATGCGCCAGTACATTGAGGAGTACCAAAAGGCGGAGGCAGCGGCGATGGACATGTTAAGCTGATGTCAACTCTGCGGTTGAGCCGCATGTATAAAACTGCGGTTGAGCCGCATGCACTTTGTTTTCACAGTTTCACCCTGGACAAACGTGCGCGACAAGTTGTGGCGGTCGAGCCGCAGAAAATATTTTCGACTATATATATATATATATATATCAATAAAAATCAACAAAGCTGCGAGAAATATTGCTTGTCAAACTTTTTCAAAAATTTGTTGATTACGAAACCAAAAGAGTTAGTAGGAACTTATCCGGAACTTAGAACGTCAAAGTTTTGGTTATATTCTAAGTTCCAACTAACTTGTTTAACTTCCAACTAACTCCCGGGTAAGTCCTCTAACTTACCATGGCCCTGTTAGTAGTAGTAGTCGTTTTAGGTACTACTACTACTACTACTGCCACCTCTACTGCTGCTCCTTCGACTGCTACTACGACTACTACGACTACTGCTACTACTATACTACCACCACTACTACTGTTACTACTACTACTACTACTACTAGTAGTAGTAGTAGTAGTACTACTACTACTACTACTACTACTACTACCTCGTGTACGTCACACTAGGAGCAGTACTGCTATGACTGCCATCACTACCACCCGGATCTCTAGCATATGTAGTGCACGGGACAATGAATGAAACCCAACACATCGTTACGAATGTTGGTTTAGGACTAACGCAGCACAAGTGCCATCATCATGCCAATGATGAAGTCTGCTGTCTTCACAATCATCATCATCCTCATCATCATGGTCACCATCAACATCATCTTCATCATATTCATCACTAACATAACCATTGCCATCGTCGTTTTTTGTGCCGTGAACTTTTCAAACTTCTCGCTCTACCCAAAGCAAGCAGGATGACATCGCTCTGAGCCCCAGCAAGGCAACCACCTCGTGGTGGTGGCGGCCGCGGCCGTGCCGCTCCGCGTGGTGCTGAGGGCGGTCGCGGGGGGCCACAGGCCATCAGATTTAATGAAACATTTCAGACATGTTTAGCAGTGCTTACCGGGAAAGGGAGTCGCTGGCACACGCGCTCGCATGGTATTTGAGGAAAGTTTGGTGTTTGTGACGAGTCAAAGGCTGCAGGATACTTAAAACCTGAGTGTTTAAAAGGACTTTCTAGCGGGTTGGGTAAGTAGTATTGGTGGTTGCTTCAAGGATGCGCCCGGTCAGACGCACTAAGTTGAGCAGGGTTTCAAGCTAAAACTGAAGCTAGCGGGTTTGGGCTTTGATCTGTTAGCCTGCGAATTTCGGCTTTGTGCTTATGAAAGGTCGGGGGCAGGAGTCTCAATAAAGTCGACGATAAAGTGATGTCTGCCCAAATGCTTTAACGTGTCGTCTTGGGTCACTAGCATGGGTCTCGCCGAGTTATAACTCTACGGTTCCTTCGTGTTTTGCAACAAGAATACGAAGTTTGCATCGTCTTCTGACGTGACTGTGATGGCGAAGATGATGGTGATGACGATCCTGCTGATGATGGTGAGGGTGATGATGCGATGACGATCATGATGAAAGTGGAGACCATAACAGTCGTCAGCATCTGCGGCTCCATCAGCATCATCATCGTCATTACGATTATCATGGCCATGCCGTCCTTATCTGCAACTTCCTTCTCAACCTGTTCCACAACCTCATCACCCGTACCCCTGCAACCCCCCAGCACCCTCATGTTCACCCCTTGCTCCTTCCCTGTCCCCGTCATCCCTGTACCTGCTACCACGACCACCACCAGCACAGGAAGCAGCAGGAAAAGCGTCAGCAGCAGCAGCAGCGTCATTGTCGAGTCATCGTCATCTTCGTCGTCGTCGTCCTCCGCCGCCTCTCCTCCTCCTCATCTGCATCGCCATAATGCGACCCATGGTCATCTCCGCTAACATTGACATGATCACCGTCACCCTCAGGAGACCCAGCAAAAACAGAGCCGCAGCAGGCAAAGCCTCTCAGGGACGCGCAAACCCTGACAGGATCTCCTTTTTGAAATTAAGGCGGGACATTCGTACAGAAGTCGAAGAAATGCACCGAGTCTTGCCGGAAGTGCAGCTCCGTGGTTCATTACGCCTATAATTCATACATTTTGCACTCAGTCCGGGAAGCCATTCTAACTGCTCTTATCGCATAGTGCTCCCGAGGATCTTCGCACGGAGCCCTACCCCAAAAAGACTCCATACCTTCCGGAGGTGAAACAAACAGCATGGCTGAGGATGTCGGATTTCCGACACCACAGAACTCATCATCCGACAGCGCTTCTGCGAGTCTCGTGGAGAGTTGTAGAGTCCCAAACGGGGGTTTACGTACGTCTTGCAGGGACAGTAGAGTTTCTCCATCTCTCTATCAGAGTGCTTGCAACTCTCCATGTGCCTTCTACTTCAGAGCGAAGAGGCTGCTGAGGCCTCGCCCCTGACAGGTTCTGGACCAGATGCTGCACAGGGCTCTCGATGTGACCAAAGAGTTCAAGGCTTCGAGATGATCGAGCACGGGCGGATGAAATTATGTTGTCAACATCCGGCAACAATATGCGTCCATTCACTTGCAGTACCTTACAAGCATAGTGGGACAGTCCACGGAAGGCTCTGGAAAGCCTGCAAGTCCTAGAGAATCACCGGCGCTGAACAAGTTTATCCCAAAGGCACCAGGCCATCCTGAGTACTGGGACAGACAACCCAGTAGCGGCAGCAGCAGCAGCAGTAGCAGTAGCAGCAGCAGCAGCAGCAGCAGTAGCAGTAGCAGTAGCAGTCGCAGTCGCAGTAGGTGTCGTAGTAGCAGTAGCAGTAGCAGTAGCAGTAGCAGAAGCAGAAGCAGTAGCAGTAGGAGTAGTAGTAGCAGGAGTAGTAGTAGTAGTAGTAGTAGTAGTAATAGTAGTAGTAGTGTAGTAGTAGTAGTAGTAGTAGTAGTAGTAGTAGTAGTAGCAGTAGTAGTGTAGTACTAGAGTGGTAGTGGTAGTGGTAGTCGTAGTGGTAGTGGCAGTAGTAGCAGTAGCGATAGCCGTAGCAGTAGCAGTAGCAGTAGCCTTAGCAGTCGCAGTAGCAGTAGGAGTAGTAGTAGTAGTAGCAGCAGGAGTAGTAGTAGTAGTAGTAGTAGTAGTGTAGTACTAGAGTGGTAGTGGTAGTGGTAGTGGCAGTAGTAGCAGTAGCGATAGCCGTAGCAGTAGCAGTCGTAGTAGCAGTAGTCGTCGTAGTAGTAGTAGTAGGAGGAGGAGGAGGAGGAGCAGCAGTAGCAGGAGCTGCAACAAGAACAGTGGCAAGTATCAGCTACTCAGACTGATCCTCATGTCCCCTTGATGCAAGGGCCCGGCTCTGGCGAGTAGACTGGCAGCCAGTCCTGGAAGGCACTGAGCAACGAAGTAGACGTCGTGTCTCAAGGATTAAGCCGTGAAGCATCAAGGGCCTATGGGCCATTGCCCGGAGCAAAAACAACTCTCATCGGATACGCATGCCACTTCCGGCCTCCCAGCCTACTTCAAATTGAGATTCTTCCGGCATGCCTCCTGTCGAATCCGCAGCTGAGTTCTGCAGCGTCGAGGGGTCCTGCTTAGCATGTTGAAAGCTCACGGTTGCAGATGTTGAGACATCTCGCAGCTTGAGAAGATGATGGGGTGAAAAAGAAGAACAGCTTTGGGAGGTGCCTACAAAATTCTAGACTCGAAGTTCCCGATGTACTATGTGCCATGTCGTAGTTCTGCAACTACGGTTACTAGAACTACTGCCGCCACCGCCGCCGCCACCGCCACCAGCACCAGCACCATCACCACGAAGCTCTGCAGTGCGTTACGAGTAGGTCTGCGAGCTATTGCTAGATGCCGGGTGTTGCGGCAAGTTCAGGCCACGGGGCCATCGGAGCTGAAGCCTTTCTCCAATCCTGGCATCTCGACTCCACCTCCTCACTCTCGGAGTCGGTGTCCGCGCTGTCCATGGGCGAGTATGCCACATGTGGCTGGGCGTGCTGCTCAGCCTCCGAATGAATTCCGGAACGTGTATGGCTTCGCGTGCGACTCTTCGAGCACATTCCCGCCGTTGAACAGTCACTACTGCCTGGCTGGGTTCTTGCTGGCAGCTTGCTGGCCTTTGGCTCCTCGTGTTGTGGCTTCGACGGTGGCTCGACCATTCTGAGGCTGCGTGCCGCCTTGGAACAGGGTGTTTCGATTTGGAAGGTCTCAGTCCCGTGATGTGATGTTTGATTTCAAGTAGTAGCGGCGTGGTATTTGATGCTCCGGGGATCTTGCCATCCTGCGCGCACAAACACCTTACACACTTTGTCTGCACAAGAGCCACGTCCTACGAGTCCTGCCTGCCTTGATTGTGCCACACCCCGCACGCTCCAAGGTCATCTAAAATGCCAGGAAATTCGAGGTTCTGGTGGCCATTGAACCGTTCGAAGTTCAAGAAGGGCATGGAAAAAATCGTGCTCTGAATGCTGACTGTTTCCGGAGCCCTCTGAGGAGCAAACCTCCACCTGGCAGACAAGCCGAGAAAAACTAGACTTTGCATGCATGTCCCGGATTTAATCAAAGGAGAGCTTCAGCAGCCAGACACGAAGGTACTGTGCGCCTTCACACAGCGGAACTCACTGAATGATTGATGGACGTGATGAGGACATCAACATGAACAAGCCCTCGAAGGGCACGGCCACGAGAAGTCAATCAGTTGAGGCTCCTCTTCTAGAGGGGGCAAATGATTGTGCACGCTTTCATCATTTTCTGAGGACAAAGTAGGCTCACAGTGAGATATACACCATGCAGAATCAGTTTGCTGGCATTCGCTGCAGCTCGAAGCGGTGAAAGCCCATCCGCCAACTCGTGGGGCTTCAATATATGTTCCTACTACTGCTACTATCACCGCAGACTCAGAACCACCTTCTACTACTCCTGCCATTAACCCTATGGCCACTCCTACTCTCACTGCTCCCCAAACAGTACTACTACACTACTACCACTGCTGCTGCTGATACTGCTACTGCTACTGCAACTGCTACTGCTACTGCCACTGCTACTAGACGACGACTACTACTACAAAAAACTGAAACTACTAAGACTACGGGTACTAGAAGTACTGGTAGGTAGTACAAGTACTGCCAGTACTGCTGGTACTGCTAGTACTGCTGGTACTGCTGGTACTGCTAATGATAGTAGTAGTAGCAGTAGTAGTATTCGTAGTAGTCGTCGTCGTAGTAGTCGTGGTAGTAGTGGCAGTCGTTGTCGTAGTGTAGCAGTAGTAGTAGTAGTAGTAGTAGCAGCAGTAGTAGTAAGAGTACTGCTACGACTGCTACTGCTACTGCGACTGTGCCTGCGCCTGCTCCTGCTAGCTGCCAGTGCTAATGCCACTTTCAACGCCGCTGCGACTACTGCTTCTCCTACTCCTGCTCCTGCGCCTGCTCCAACTCGCACGCATACACCCCAATAACTCCATCAGAATCCAGCCATGCGAGGTATGCATGATCGAGTTGAACCACGACTGTCATGTAAGTGCAAACACACACACACAGACACACACACACACACAGACACACGGACACACGGACACACGGACACACGGACACACGGACACACGGACACACGGACACACGGACACACGGACACACGGACACACGGACACACGGACACACGGACACACAGACACACAGACACACAGACACACACACACACACAGATATATATATATATATATATATAGACACACACAGACACACATACACACACACACACACAGACACACACACACAGACACACAGACACACAGACACACAGACACACAGACACACACACACAACACAACACAACACAACACCACACCACACCACACCACACAACACAACACAACACCACACCACACCACACCACACAACACAACACAACACAACACAGCACAACACAACACAACACAGCACCACACACACACAACACAACACCACACACACACACAACACAACACAACACAACACACACAACACAACACAACACAACACAACACAAAACACACACACACACACACCCACACACCCACACCCACACCCACACACACACACACACACGCACCCACACACACACACACACCCGCGCACACACACACACACACACACACCCGCGCACACACACACACACACACGCACGCACACACACA